>VZQC01014995.1:2500174-2505174 GCA_009823505.1 Rhizomys pruinosus | reverse complement strand
TATATGTATATATACATATATATACATATATATATATCACCTAAGATGGAGGATTTTCTTTTATCTTTTTTTTTTAAACCAAAAGATTTCATGTTTTCCCCAAGGTTGTGGTTGAAGTTTACTCTTTGGCAAACCCAAACAACCATCAATACTACCCCCATGCTCCACACTGGAGTCCCTCCCCCCCATGGTCACCCAAATGATGTTCAGCAAGCGGGTGTCCTGTCTTGATCTTCCTGCACCGGCCTCCATGACACAGCCTGGGTAATCCAACAATGGCAGTCTATACTTTGAAGAAACTGAAATCTCAGTAGTCACTCTGTCTACATGCTGGATATCTCAGTAGTCCCCATCTGGCATTGAAGTTTGGAGGATTCTCAAGTTTTATATCTGAAGTACAATTTCTCAGACCTTACTGATTATTTCTGGTTATACTTTCTTTTTGGATGCTTAAGGCCACACACAACCCAGATTAATCAAGGATTTTGTTTTCTCAAGGTCAGTTGAGGATCTGGTCCTCAAGGGCCACTCAGGTTTTTTTTTTTTTTGGAGGCGGGGAGGTGGGAGCCTCTGGCTCCTTTTGGCTTTTCAACCACCAGTTCTATCCACTTGAGGACACAGTTAGGTCTTGCTAGACTAGCCTTCTCTTTTTGAAGCATGAGCAGACTTCCCTCTTTATAGGCTGGACACTGGCTGAAGTCCCATTAGTGGATCTCCAAGACCTCCATGCACAGGAAGACTGGTGACTCATATTTGCAGGACATTTCTAGAGATGCGCCATGCATATTCCCCTGAGACTTAGTTGACCGCTGAGGGCAAGGAACAAAGTTATCCCTTAGGTCCCTCTGCCAAATTGATATGGGTATTAAATATGGTCATTAAGCATCCAGAAAGGCTAAGTTACACCAGCCTGATACATCACACCTACACTAAAATTGTATCTTCTGAAAACAAACTGTGTTATTTCCACATCATATTTCTTGATTCACCTTTTTCCATTTTAACTTTGTTGCTCTAAAATATGTATACAAGCCCATCATCATATACCAAAAATCTATAGTCTGAAAGTAAGTGGTAGTTTAGGTCTAGGACCTGTCTAGGGATTCATAATATAAGAGCAAGGTTGTGTTCAGATCATGAGGAATAAAACGTTAATATTGCTCAATTTGACTTATAACTAGGTACTTGGTGCTAGCATCCACAGTTGAGGGATACCAATCGTCTTGTTTTTCTGGGACTGTGTTACTTCAGTTAAAAGTAGTTCCATTCATATGTCTGCAAATTTCATGATATCATCATTCTTTTTTTAAAATTTTATTTATTTCTGTATGTGTATGAGTGTACTGTCTGCATGCAAGTCTGTGCACCCATGTCGTGCAGTGCCGCGGGGTCAGAAGAGGGTCTTGGATTCCCCTGGAACTGGAGTTCTCCTGGAATAGGAGTTTCAGATGGTTCTTGGCCGCCATGTGGGTGCTGGGGATTGAACCCGGGTCCTCTGCAAGAGCAGTCGGCACTCTTAACCTCTAGGCCATCTCTCCAGCCCGATATCATCATTCTTTACCACTGCATAGAACTCCATTGTGTAGATGTGCCACATGTTCTCTATCCATTCGTCGGCTGAGGGGTACTTGGGTTGGTTCCAGCTCTTTGCTATTGTGAAGAGAGCTGCAGTAAACATGGCTGTCCATGTGTCTTTGCAGTAGGATGAGTCTTGTGGGTATATACCCAGAAGTGGTAAGGCTGGGTCAGGTGGTAGGCTCATTTTAGTCTTTTACGGGTTCTCCACACTGCTTTCCATAATGGTTGTATGAGTTTGCATTCCTACCAGCAGTGGATGAGTGTTCCCTTTTCCCCACAATCTCTCCAGCACTTTTTCTCATTTGTTTTCTTGATCCAAGCCAGCCTTATTGGAGTGAGATGATATCTTATAGTGGTTTTGATTTGCATTTCCTTAATTATTAGCAATGTTGAGCACTTTTTAAGATGTTTCTCTGCCATCTCTATTTCTTCACTTTTGAAGTCTCTGTTCAGCTCTTTACTCCATCTTTTGAGTAGGTCATTTGTTTTCTTACTTGTTTGTTTTTTGAGTAGTTTATATATTCTAGAAGTTAGTGCTCTGTCAGATGTATCAGCAGTGAAGGTTTCCTCCCACTCTGTGGGTTTTCTCTTCACTTCCCTGATTGTTTCTTTTGCTGCACAGAATCTTTTGAGTTTTATAAGGTCCCAGTTGTCAAATGTAGACCTTGTTTCCTATGCAGCTGCTGTCTGATTTAGAAAGTCTTTTCCTATGCCTGCGTTTTGTAGGTTGCTTCCAACTTTTTCTTCTATAACTTCAGAATTTTTGGGTTTCACGTTGAGGTCTTTGATCCATTTGGAGTTGCTTTTTGTACAGGGCAAGAGGTAAGGGTTTAATTTTATTCTTCTACAAGTGGTGATCCAGTTTTGCCAACACCATTTGCTGAAGATGCTGTCTTTCCTCCATTGAGTCTTTTTGGCCCCCTTGTCAAATATGAGGAGGCTGAAATTGTGTGTGCTCAAGTTTGGATCTTCAGTTTTGTTCCATTGGTTTACAGGTCTGTTTTTGTGCCAGTACCAGGCTGTTTTTATGACTATAGCCCTGTAGTATAGTTTAAAGTCTGGTATAGAAATGCCCCCTGTATTGCTCTTTTCATTCACGTTTGCTTTGGCTATTTGGGATCTTTTGTTTGTCCATATGAATTAAAGGATTTTTTTTCCAAGCATGTGAAAAAGGTCTTGGGGATTTTAATTGGGATTGCATTAAATCTGTATGAGTGGATAGAGAAAATGTGGTACATCTACACAATGGAGTTCTATGCAGCAGTAAAGAAAGACGACATCACGAGCTTTGCAGGAAAATGGCTGGAGCTAGAGGACATCATGCTGAGTGAAGTAACACAGTCCCAGAAAAACAAATGACGAATGGTATCCCTCATCTGTGGATGCTAGTGCCAATTACCTAGTTGTAAGTATTTCTTGTGCATGGCCCCTTGAGCTTTTGTCCAAAGCAGTTGGGAGTGATGCATATTGGAAACAACAACAACAACAACAACAACAGCAACAGAAAGGACTGCATCAAAGAACTGACTGAAACAGTGAACTTCTGCTCAAAACAGTCAACTTCCTCATGGAGAATATTGATAAAGACTGAGAAAGAGATGAAAAGCATGTTTGGCAGAATGCATGAGCTCTGGCAGGGTGGGGAATGGGCGGGAACATGGGTCTAAATTTGTTAAAAAAATAAAAATAAATTTATGTGAAAAAAAATCTGTGTGTTAATTTGAGTATAATGGACATTTTTGCTATGTTAAATTTTCCAATCCATGAACATGGGAGGTCTTTCCATCTTCTGATGTCATTTTCAATCTCCTTCTTCGGGGATTTATAATTTTTGTTGTAGAGAACTCTGTTGACTTTGGTTAGGTTTGTTCCTAGGTATTTTATTGTTTTTGAGGCTATTTTGTTTGGGATGGTCTCCTTATATTCATTCTTTAGTTGCTTGTTGTTGGTGTAAAGAAAGGCTACTGATTTTTCTAGGTTAATTTTGTATCCTGACACTTACTGCAACTCCTATTCCTTTCTAGTAGTTTTCTGGTTGAGTTTTTAGCATCCTTTAAGTAAATTATCATATCATCTGCAAAGAGGGATAGTTTGACTTCCTCTTTTCCTTTTCTTTAATTTCCTTTTCTTGACTTATTGCCCTAGCAAGTGTTTCAAGCACTGTATTGAAGAGGAGTGGTGATGGGGCAGCCTTGCTGAGTTCCCACCTTTAAGGGGAATCCTTATAACTTTTCACCATTTAGGATGATGTTGGCTGTGGGTTTCTTGTATATGGCTTTGATTATGTTGAGCAATGATCCCTCTAGTCCAATTTCTTCTAGGTCTTTAAGCATGAAGGGGTGTTGGATTTTTGTTGAAGGCCTCTGTATCAATTGAGGTGATCGTGTGGTTTTTGTCTTTCAGTCCATTTATGTGATTTATGATATTAATTGATTTACCTATGTCGAAACATCCCTGCATCTCTGGTATGAATCCAACTTGATATGATGGATGATGTTCTTGATGTGGGTCTGTATGTGATTTGCAAGTATATTGTTGAGAATTTTTGCATCTGTGTTCATTAATGAGATAGGCCTATAGCTTTCTCTTTTGCTTGCATCTTTGCTTGTTTTTGGTATTGGAGTGATGCTGGCTTCACAGAAGGAGTTTTGGAGAATTCCTTCTGTTTGTGTCCTTCTAAACAGTTTGAGTAGCAGTAGTTGTAGGACCTCTTTTAATGTTTTATAGAATTCTGCTGTGAACCCATCTGAACCAGGGCTTTTTTTAGTTGGGAGTTTTTAATTACATCTTCAATTTCCTCAAATATTATGGATTTGTTTAAGCTGTCAATGGTTGGTTTAGCTTTGATGATTCCCAGGATTTCAAATATTCATCCATTTTGCTTAGGTTTTCAAATTTAGTACAGTATAGGTTTTTGAAGTATTCTTGTATGATTGTCTGGATCTTTATCTGTTGTGATGTTTCCCCTTTCATCATGAATGCTATTGATTCGGAGTTGCTCTTTATTTCTTTTGGTTAACTGGGATAGAGGTCTGTCTATTGTGTTTATCTTTTCAAAGAACCAGCTTTTGGAATCATCGATTTTTGGTATTGTTTTCTTTGTTTCTATTTCATTGATTTCTGCTCTGATTTTTGTCATTTCTTCCTGTATGTTGCATTTAGGGTTCATTTGTTATTGTTTTTCGAGTGTTTTTAGCTTCAGAGTTAACTAATTTATTTGTGCTCTTTCTGTTTTTTTTTTTTTTTTCTTTTTTTTTTTTTTTTTAATGTAGGCACCCAGGGCTATTAACTTCCCTCTTAGGACTGCTTTTAAAGTGTCCCATAGGATTTGTTGTGTTGTATTGTCATTGTCATTTAGTTCCAAGAATGCTTTTATTTCTTTCTTTATTTCCTCCTTGACCCATTCATTATTCAGGAGTGTG
>VZQC01014995.1:2228009-2498448 GCA_009823505.1 Rhizomys pruinosus | reverse complement strand
TTGCCTTTGCATTAGACAAACTGCGCATGACTACTACTCTCTGGGCCCGCGCCTTGGGCATGCTAATGAGGCATCGGACAGTGCACCTATCCAGAGCATACACAAACCCTCTAGACTGCTATTTAAGCAGTGCTTCTGCCCCATTTCGGGGTCCTTCTCACAAAAGAGCTGTGCACAATATTACCACAGAAGAATCCTGTTGTCCACGTGAAGTTCTTGCTGGCAAGACTACAGCGCGTGACACAGGTCTGATATTCTTTGTTCTGCTTCCTCCATTCTGCTTCTGAGGCTTTTTCCATTCCTTTCCTCTTGATTGGATGAATGTTTGATTTCCTTTTTCATTTCCTCTTCTGATTTCCTTAGTATTTCTACTTCTTTTTGCAGCTTCTCAATCTCTTCCTGTAGTTCTTTGCTTCGCTGGTTGGTTTCCTTATCTTTTTCAGCATGGGATCTTTTCAGTGTTTCTGCTTCCTTCCGGAGTTTGTCATTCTCTCTCTAGGTCATTGCTGAGTTCTTCATTCTCTTTTCTCAGTTCTTTGATTTGCTCTTTATAATCTTGTATTCTTTAAATATGTTTGCAATTGTATTTCTGATATCTGTGTCCTGGGGCCTCCCCAGAGGGATCCCACTGTAGGAATCTTCCATAGGGTTGGTAGAGCTTGTTGCGGGATTATCCTGCCCATTTCTGGTGTTGTCTCTTCTTTGTGTTCCTGGCATATGGGCTTCTCCTTGCCTGTATTCCAATGTGAGTCCTAAATGCCTCTTCACTGTGTTGAAGACTTGCTTTGCTTGCCTCCTTCAGATGCCTTCATAATCCCAGTTGGCAGGGGGTGGGTAGGCTCTTTAGCCTGCGCACTAGTACCTATGCTTCTGCTAGTCTCAGGAGATCTCAGATCTCAAGACTCACATGACCCTACCTTTTATACCAGCTGGGAGGATAACTCTGCCCCCACAGCCCCAAAAGCCAATTAAGCCAAAGACAACTAGATTAATGGATTAACTAGGTTAAGTCAATCAACAATCAGCCTTGCTGAAGAACCCAGTTCCTACCTTCCTTTCTGCTCTTCAGCTGGTCTCAGGAGATCTCGCACTTCCTTTCTTTTGGTTAACTGGGCTAGAGGTCTGTCTATTGTGTTTATCTTTTCAAAGAACCAGCTTTTGGATTCATTGATTTTTTTTTTTTTTGTATTGTTTTCTTTGTTTCTATTTCATTGATTTCTGCTTTGATTTTTGTTATTTCTTCCTGCCTGTTGGGTTTAGGGTTCATTTGCTGTTGTCTCTAAAGTGTTTTTAGCTGCATTATTAGATCATTTATTTGTTCCCCATCCATTTTTTTAATGTAGTGACTTAGGACTATAAATTTCCCTCTTGGGGTTGCTTTTAATGTATCTCACAGATTTTGTTGTGTTGTATTGATTTTTATATTTAGTTCCATGAATGCCTTTATTTTTTTTTCTTTATTTCTTCCCTGAACCACTCATTATTTAGGATTGATGTTCATATTGAGCTTTGGTGTAGTATGGTCTGATAAAATGCATGAAATAATTTCAATCCTTTTGTATTTGTTGAGATTTCTTTTGTGACCCAGTATGTGGTGGATTTTGGAGAATATTCTGTGGGGTGATGATTAGAAAGTATAGTCTCTGGTGTTTGGGTGGAATATTCTGTAGATATATGTGAGTTCCATTTTGTGTATTGTATTGTTCATTTCTGACTTCTCTCTGTTTGTTTTTTGTCCAGTTGACTTATACAAGGGACCCAGTGGGGTATTTAACTCTCCCATTATTTGTGTGCTGGGATTAATTTGTGTTTTGAGGTCCTGAAGTATTGTGTTTATAAAGTTTGGTGCACAAACATTAATGATTGTGAAATCTTCCTGGTTAATTGTTCCATTGATAAGGATATAATGGCCCTCTTTGTCTCTTCTGATTAATTTTGCTCTGAAGTCTATTTTGTCTGACATTAGAATAGCAACTCCTGCTTGCTTTTTGGTATCATTTGCTTGGAATATTTTTTTCCATCCTTTCGCTCAAAGGTGGTGTCTGTCCTTGAAGGTGGGATGGGTTCTTTTTCTATTACTTCTTTATTTTTTTTCATTTTTTAACAATAAGTAGTAATTTATGAGTATAAGCATCCTTCACATAAAACCAATTTACAAGCAGTTGTGTCCAAACCCACACAGCCCAAGGGTCCCACCATCCAGCTGGGGGGCTTGTATGTTCAATCAAGTTGATCAAATAAGTGTCCAGATTATATTGCTGTAGTTTCACCATTCACCCCAATCACAGCCCTTACATTCTACCATGCCCCCTCTTCTGCAGATTGTTCCCTAGGCTTAGAAAAGGGGCAAAGGTGGATGAGAAGCCAAACAGTCTACTTCTCTGGAGCTGTTGTTTTGGACTCTGGTCAATTCTGGCTGTTTCCTTTCATGGGCTGACAGTTTGTCCAGGAATAACCCTTCAATCCTACTAATGAAGCACAAGCAATTAGAAATATAGGTATTTAAACAGTACTAATTGTTATGGTAGGTTACTTTGGTATAGACACAGATGTTTGGATGTTATGTTAATCCATGAATCACGTTTTTTTTCCTGTAAAACATGGCAGGGTCTTACTGTGGCTTATAACATCTCTTAACCACCAGAGGATGTAAGCTTGTGGCATCATGGGTTATTCCTCCAAGGAGAGAGCTAATAGCCAATTAGATTTGGGATATACAGGCATATGGCTGCCACTGCTGCACAGTATTTCCAAGAAGGTGAGGTGTACCTGGTATTGACAGAGGAGTCTTGCTTGACTCAAGAATACCTATATTTGCTTTATTGGTTTAGTGGCCTTTGGTAACACTCTCTGGTATTCCAGAGACCAAGTATACACTTGCAAGTGTGGTCTCAATACACTTTCCCATGCTTACATCAGGTCTTCGACAGCAGGGCCTTATCACCTCTCTTCTTGCAGGTATTCCAGTTTATAGGCAAGAAGCCTTTCCCTTTTGGGGGGGCTTGGATCCTCTGGCCAACATCTCCTTGGTAGAATAATCCATTGCTGATATCAGAGCTCTCCCGTATTAATATATTTTGCTTACGTACACAGCTTAAGGAGACTTTAGTATTATATTTGGTTCTGAATAGAGAATAATCCTTTTCACAGTTCCTATGTCTATTAGTCAATTAAAGAAGGCAGTTTTACCGGTTTTACAAGAGATTACCTCTATAACAGTTGGCTCCAATTTACAGTTAGAGAATGACCTCATCATCATCATACTTCTCCTTGTTCTATGGAAGGGAGGTAAGAAAGTCTCTCGTGTTAAAACTTTGTGGCACCCAGAAGGTAAGTTTCATTAGAACTCATTATAAATAGTTGTTACAAGTAGGATCCACAGAGGGGTTTGTTGTCTGTAGCAGTCTGAGGCTATTCTTCCTTTCAATGTTCAGACAGGCCAACCTTCCTGCTGGTACTTCCTGGTACATCCTACACAATGCAAAGCTGAATCTTTTCTTTCTCAGCTGTTAAGTTGGTGACACTTTGACCTGTTGGAACGTACAAATCTTTTCCCATAGTTAGTTTTAAGATTTGAATTGCAAAGTTTTTGACAAAAAGGTTTCATATATATATATCTGTATCCTCCCTTTTTATTTTAGGTTTTTGTTTTTTGACCCATGAGTCTCAAAAAGGCAATTGTATTACACATACCTATAGGCTGGAATCAAGGTGCAGATTTCATCAAATTCACCCATGCTGTTTTGGGTGACTGTATGTGGTTAACTTGGGAAGCAAACTTAATTTCTTAAGTTAAATCATCCTACAGGTAAAAGAGAATGCTACAAGATGATACTGTACAACAGAAAAATTATAGAGAACATTTGTATGTGCCAATCCCAAAGTTATTGTTATACAGATTTTAAGTAAAACAAATGTGGACAACAACAATTTATATTTCCAATTAACTCAGGTGCATTACCGTTTTTATCAGAACCTTTAAACCAATGTTGTTTAATATACACATATTTACTTTTACTAAGTCCTAAAACACCATGTAACCTGTAGACAGAGTCTGGGCAAAATTGGATACTTGTTGAACTCACGTCAATTAAATATACATTAATCGAATATAGACCCGTGTCCCTCTCCTGCCCCTTCCACCACTCCCGATTCACCATTTCAGTCAGTTTTCTGATGCAGTCTTTCTGTTGTTGTTCTTTTAATATGCATCCCTCTCCACAAGAAATATTTATAACTGGGTTATTGGCGCTAGCATCCACATGTGAGGGATACCATTCATCGTTTGTTTTTCTGGGACTGTATTACTTCACTTAATATAATATCTTTTAGCTCCATCCATTTACGTGCAAAGTTCATGAGGTTGTCTTTCTTTACTGCTGCACAGAACTCCATTGTTTGCATGTACCACATTTTCTCTATCCACTCGTCAGTTGAGGGGCATTTGGGTTGGTTCCAGCTTTTTGCTATTGTGAACAGAGTTGCAATAAATATAGCTGTACATGTATTTCTGCAGTAAGATTAATTTCCAGAGTATACAATCTACTCAAAAAACAAAGAAGAAAGAAAACAAATGAATCACTCAAAAGATGGAGCAAAGAACTGAATAGAGACTTCAAAGAGGAGGAATTGGAGATGGCTGAGAAACATCTTAAAAACTGTTCAAGGTCACTAATAATTAGGGAAATGCAAATTAAGACCCCTCTAAGATATCATCTCACTCCGATAAGACTGGCCAGGTTCAAGAAAACAAACGATATCAAGTTGGAGAAAGGTTGTGGAGAAAGGTTGTGGAGAAAGGGGAACACTCATGCATTGCTGGTGGGAATGTAAACTTGTGCAGCCACTATGGAAAGCAGTGTGGAAGACTCAAAATGAGCTTGCCATTTGACCCAGTCATACCACTCCTGGGTATATACCCACAAGACTCATCTTACTGCAGGGATGGGTTTTTTGTAGACACCATATAGATGGATTCTGTTTCCTAATCCATTCTTCCAGTCTATGTCTTTTGACTGGGGAGTTTCAACCATTAATATTTAAGGTTATTACTGAGAGATGTGTGTTGTTTCCTTTCAACTTATTTTTCATTTTCATTCTTGGTCTAGGTTTTTATTTACTCTGTTATGCTTTTGTTAATTTCTCTCTTTAGTTGCTTGAGGATAGTTGCTTCTTTCCTCTGTTCTTTGAATTGCTTTGAGTATTTTCTAGAGTGTTGGTTCTTTTGACATGTATTCTTTCATTTTGTTTATGTCATGAAAGATTTTTCCTTCTCTTCAACTAGCATTGACATTTTTTCTGGGTATAGTAATCTGGATTGGAATCTAAAGTCGTTTAGCACTGGGAATACTTTGGTCCATGTTCTTCTTGCTTTCATCATTAGCACTGAGAAGTAAGCTGTAATTCTGATGGGTTTCCCCATATATGTAACTTGTTTTTCTTTTGTGGCTTTCAGTAGTTTGTCTTTGTTTTGATCATCTAGAATTTTAACTATTATATGGTGTGGGGAATTTCTCTTCTGGTCTTGTCTATTTGGTGTTCTATGTGTTTCTTGTATTTGTATGGGTTTCTCTTTTTTCAGTTTGGGGAAATTTTTTTCTATTATTCTTTTGAAGATCTGGTCAATACTGTTGTCTTGGGATTCTTCTCCTTCCTTTATCCCTCTGATGTGGAGGTTTGCTCTTTGTATACTGTCCCACATTTCCTGGTTGTTCCACTCTTGGGTTTTTAATTTTTTTTTATAATCTTTACTTGAGGTTTCTAGTTACTCCCTGTTATCCTGTAGGTCTGGTATTCCTTTTTGTGTTATCCTGTAGGCCTGATATTCTTTTCTCTGTTTCCTCCATTCTGCTTCTGAGGCTTTTTCCCATACTTTCCTGCTGATTGGCTGAATAGTCAATTTCCTTTTTCATTTCATCCTGTGATTTCTTCAGTATTTCCACTTCTTTTGGAGCTTCTCATGCTCTTCTTGCTTCGCTGGTCAGTTTCTTTTTCCTTTCAGCCTGAGAAGTTTTCAGTGTTTCCATTTCCTTCCAGAGTTTGTCATCTCTCCCTCTAGTTCTTTTCGTAGTTGGTGTTTCTTTTCCTCTAGTTCTTTCTGGAGTTTATCATTCTTTACTTCTAGTTCCTCCCTTAGTTGTTCATTCTCTCCCCTTAGTTCTCTGATCTGTTCTTTATATTCTTTGATTTATTTGAATATGTCTACAATTGTTCTTCTAAAGTTGGTGTTTTTGTTTCTTTCCAGGGAGCTCTCATTGTAGGGATCCTCTACAGGACTGGGAGAGTTCAGTGGGGATTTATGAACTTTTCCCATAGTGTTGTTTTTGGCATGTGGATTTTTTTGTTTGTTTGTTTGTTGGTTTGGATAATGTAAAATGTTAATATTGAGTACTGGTTGGTCAATCAATCTGATTCCTGCTGGTTTCTTCCTCAGTGTTGGCTGTGCAGCCTAGAATCACTGACCCTGCACCTGCAGGATCATCCTAACCACAGTACCAGCAGCATATTGTCTGCATCACAGTACCAGTAGCTTGAGTGTGGGAGGGGAGGCTTTTAACTCCTCCTTTGGCAGGTTCCTCACCTTGTTGCTGAGTTAGCAGGCTGCCTCTCTGACGCTCTATCCATGGATAAAATTCTTCTCTCTGGTCTCCAAGGTAGAATGTCAAGACAATGGCAGGGCAGCAAGGCTGGGCCCTGGTACATCACCAACATTTGTTCAAAAGGACAGTGAACAAAAGATATTCTTAAGGAAAAAACAAGAATATGTTTTTTTAAAAAAGAGAACAACAGGATGTTCTAAAGGACAGAGAACAACAGGATATTCTAAAGGATAGAAAGCAACAGGTTGTTCTAAAGGACAGAGAACAACAGGATGTTTTAAAGGACAGAACAACAGGATGTTCTAAAGGACAGAGAACAACAGGATGATCTCAAGTACAGAAAACAACAGGAAGTTCTCAAGGACAGAGAACAACAGCATGTTCTAAAGGACAGAACAACAGGATGTTCTAAAGGACAGAGAATAACAGGATGTTCTAAAGGACAGAGAACAGAGGATGTTCTAAAGGACAGAGAACAACAGCATGTTCTAAAAGACAGATAACAACAGGATGTTCTAAATGACAGAGAAGAACAGGATGTTCTAAAGGACAGAGAACAACAGGGTGTTCTAAAGGACAGAGAACAACAGGGTGTTCTAAAGGACAGAGAACAGCAGGATGTCCTAAAGGACAGAGAACAACAGGATGTTCTAAAGGACAGAGAACAGCAGGATGTTCTAAAGGACAGAGAACAACAGGATGTTCTAAAGGACAGAGAACAGCAGGATGTTCTAAAGGACAGAGAACAACAGGATGTTCTAAAGGACAGAGAACAGCAGGATGTTCTAAAGGACAGAGAACAACAGGATGTTCTAAAGGACAGAGAACAGCAGGATGTTCTAAAGGACAGAGAACAACAGGATGTTCTAAAGGACAGAGAACAGCAGGATGTTCTAAAGGACAGAGAACAACAGGATGTTCTAAAGGACAGAGAACAGCAGGATGTTCTAAAGGACAGAGAACAACAGGATGTTCTAAAGGACAGAGAACAGCAGGATGTTCTAAAGGACAGAGAACAACAGGATGTTCTAAAGGACAGAGAACAGCAGGATGTTCTAAAGGACAGAGAACAACAGGATGTTCTAAAGGACAGAGAACAGCAGGATGTTCTAAAGGACAGAGAACAACAGGATGTTCTAAAGGACAGAGAACAGCAGGATGTTCTAAAGGACAGAGAACAACAGGATGTTCTAAAGGACAGAGAACAGCAGGATGTTCTAAAGGACAGAGAACAACAGGATGTTCTAAAGGACAGAGAACAGCAGGATGTTCTAAAGGACAGAGAACAACAGGATGTTCTAAAGGACAGAGAACAGCAGGATGTTCTAAAGGACAGAGAACAACAGGATGTTCTAAAGGACAGAGAACAGCAGGATGTTCTAAAGGACAGAGAACAACAGGATGTTCTAAAGGACAGAGAACAGCAGGATGTTCTAAAGGACAGAGAACAACAGGATGTTCTAAAGGACAGAGAACAGCAGGATGTTCTAAAGGACAGAGAACAACAGGATGTTCTAAAGGACAGAGAACAACAGGATGTTCTAAAGGACAGAGAACAACAGGATGTTCTAAAGGACAGAGAACAACAGGATGTTCTAAAGGACAGAGAACAACAGGATATTCTAAAGGACAGAGAACAACAGGGTGTTCTAAAGGACAGAGAACAACAGGATCTTCTAAAGGACAGAGAACAGCAGGATGTTCTCAAGGACAGAGAACAACAGGATGTTCTCAAGGCGAGAGAACAACAGGATGTTCTAAAGGACAGAGAACAACAGGATGTTCTATAGGACAGAGATCAACAGGATGTTCTAAAGATGAGAGAACAACAGGATGTTCTCAAGGAGAGAGAACAACAGGATGTTCTAAAGGACAGAGAACAACAGGATGTTGTATAGGACAGAGAACAGCAGGCTTTTCTAAAGAACAGAAAACAATAGGATGTTCTAAATGACAGGGAACAACAGGATGTTCTCAAGGACAGAGAACAGCAGGATGTTCTAAAGGACAGAGAACAACAGGATGTTCTCAAGGACAGAGAACAGCAGAATGTTCTAGAGGACAGAGAACAACGGAATTTTCTAGAGGACAGAGAACAACAGAATGTTCTAAAGGACAGAGAACAATAGGATGTTCTATAGGACAGAGAACAACAGGATGTTCTAAAGGACAGAGAACAGCAGGATATTCTAAAGGACAGAGAACAACAGAATGTTCTAGAGGACAGAGAACAACAGAATGTTCTAGAGGACAGAGAACAACAGAATGTTCTAGAGGACAGAGAACAACAGAATGTTCTAAAGGACAGGGAACAACAGGATGTTCTAAAGGACAGGGAACAACAGGATGTTCTAAAGGACAGGGAACAACAGGATGTTCTAAAGGACAGAGAACCACAGGATGTTCTAAAGGACAGAGAACAGCAGGATGTTCTATAGGACAGAGAACAACAGGATATTCTAGAGGACAGAGAACAACAGGATGTTCCAGAGGACAGAGAACAACAGGATGTTCTAAAGGACAGAGAACAGCAGGATGTTCTAAAGAACAGAGAACAGCAGGATGTTCTAAAGGACAGAGAACAACAGGATGTTCTCAAGAACAGAGAACAACAGGATGTTCTAAATGACAGAGAACAACAGGATGTTCTAAAGGACGGAGAACAACAGGATGTTCTGAAGGACAGAGAACAACAGGATGTTCTAAAGGACAGAGAACAGAATGTTCTAAAGGACAGAGAACAGGATGTTCTAAAGGACAGAAAACAGCAGGAGGTTCTAATGAACAGCGAACAGCAGGATGTTCCAAAGGAGAGTGAACCATAGGTTTTCTAAAGGAAAAAGAACAATAGGGTATTGTAAAGGAAAGTGAACAACATGAAGTTCTAAAGGACTGAGAACAAAAGGCTATTTTAAAGTACAGTGAACAACAGGATGTTCTAAAGGAAAGGGAACAGGATGTTCTAAAAGAGAACAACAGGATGGTCTAAAAGAAAGAGAACAGGCTCTCAGAAGATACCAGTGACAAACCTGAGATTGGACCCCCTAGATTCTGTTTAACTGCCCTGATTTGTTGCTAAGGAATTGCCATTTTTACAGTTCCCACACAAACCCCATTGTATGCAGCCCTTCCTCCCATGGCTGAAGAGAAGCATGGCTTCAGGCCATGGGGAAGAGCTAAGCTGGTTCTAGGCCAGGAAGTAACAATATCAGACTCTCATCCTTTTACACAGATTTCAGTGCACCATTGATTTGGTAGCTGAGAGGCCTCCTCAAAGGTGCTATTGTCTATCCTCTGAGATTAGATTTCTTTCACTAGGAAATGAAGATCCTATCTATATGCCTCCAAGGCTATTGTAAGGATTGCACAATATTACCTTTTTCCCCAACCCAGGGAAATGGTCAGTGTAACTTTCTGGACAAAGACCACAATGCTGAGGAATCATGGGAGGACTCTTTATGCACAGCATCCTGAGGCTTTCACCTAAGAAAGATGGGTGCTCCTGATGGGGAGCAGACTGAGAGTCTGAGTCTCTCTGGCCTTAGCACTCTGCTGGGATCACAGGAGATGCCTGGATGAGCAGCATGAATTTACAGTGTATTTGCAGGAATTGGCAAGTAAAAGCTGATGCAGCTGTGTATGGGGAGTGGAGGGATAGCAGGGCAGCACCTGGAGTGGGCTTTCCCCTGCTCCATGCTCAGCTGCAGTAGTGTGCTCTGTACTCTGTATTCATTTCCATCTCTACCCTGAGCAGAAACCCTGCAGTGGAGCCATTCTCTTCCTCCCTTCCCAGTCTTCCCTAGAGGAATTTACTTACTGGGTTCCACGAATGAAATGTAAGAAGGTCAATTCTGATTTTTATTTTTCTTAGGGCACAGTAGCCCCTCATTTCCTTAGAAGAGAGGCCCTTTTCTCTACCATCCCAGTGCTCCAGCATTTGAACTTGGTTGCTATGTGTTTTGAGCACATGAGGTAGGAGAAAATGTGGGTTTTATTTCCTAAGAATCATTTGGTGTTGGTTTTGTTGGAAAGTGGGGTGGTGATGAGTGGAGTAGGCTTGGGACAGAGAGAAAAGTTCCATGGCATCTTTCTACATGTGCAGGAGATATGGCAACTCTCCTGTTTGTGATCATTAAATGTTCACATTTTCCTTGATTCATGAAATTCCACTGAATTAGGTTGAGAGAAATATGGCTGCAGGAGACTGAACACTACCAGTGTATGCAGAAGTCTGCACCAAAGTTGTGTATATCCTTGTCAGACTTTGCATCTTGGTTCATACATAAAATATAAATCACTGGGGCTGGTGAGATGGCTCAGTGGTTAAGAGCACCAACTGTTCTTGCAGAGGACCCAGGTTTGATTCCCAGCACTCACATGGTGGCTAAGAACTGTCTTTAACTGTAGTTCCAGGGGAATCTGATGCCCTCTTCTGATCTCTGTGGCATTGCACAACACGAGTGTACAAACCTACATGCAGACAGTGCACTCATACACATAACAAAAAATCCAAATCATTGCATTGATTTATCTTTACCTGTGATCTCTTCCATTCACATGGATAATTGCATAGTTGGTAGTATTTTGTATATTCTGAATCCAAAAGAAACCTTGAATTGTAACCTAGACTTATTTTTAGACTTTTTACTCTTCTTTCTCAATAAGGTGATTCTCCATTATTTTAAAATAGTATCGTGGGGTTAATAGAGCTTTCAGGGCAGGGATTTCAGCCTAGGGCTATCTATAGGCCTGTCCTGGAGTGTTGGCTCCATAGGAGGCCCTATGATTCCTAACCTTGGTAACAGGGCCTGGCCATGCATGCATGCTTAGATGATGGACCATCTGTGTCCTGCCTGGTGCCAACTCGGAAAGTGTCTCACTTGATAAATGAAAGGTGAGGAAGCCTTGGGGTTTGTGGATTCTCATGCCCTCTTTTAAGAGGAACTCAGAGAAAAGATAACACTGAAAATGTGCCAGAAATGTTTTTCATTTGATTTCTTTGAACCTTCAATAAACTTGTGAGGCAGAAAATTTTATCCAGGTTTTATAGGTGGAGAAATTAAAGCTCCAAGTGACTGAGGGATCTATGCACAGTCATACAACTAGGCTGGTCATACAGAGAATGAGAGCCCAGGTCTGCTGTGCTGGTCTTTGCACCTGGCTGACTCAAAAGGTCATCTGCATTTGAGGATGACTGTTCTTTGTTGGGGGGCTGCTTTGTGTATTATCTGGGATCTATCAGTATACCTGGCTTCTGTTCTAAATGATGGTCATCCTTCCATGTCTAACCTAGCATAACAAACAATTTGTCTCTAGACCTTGTGAAACATTGTCTGATGAGCAGAGTTGTCCCCTCCAAAGCTCCTCTGTCTTTATTGCCATTTGTTTCTATTTGTTGTTTGTTGTTGTTGTTGTTGTTGTTGTTGTTATCTTTCTGAGATAGGGTCTCCTTATAGCCCCAGCTGGCCTGGACCTTGATATGGAGACTAGGCTGGTCTGAAACTCACAGAGTGAATTCTGGAATTAAAAGTGAGCATCATGGTGACACCTAGTTTGTTGCCCTTTTGTTTTTTTCATTTAATTCTGTTTTTTGTTTGTTTTGTTTTGTTTATTGAAAAGGGGTTTCATGTAGCCCAGGCTGGCCTCCAACTTGCTATATAGCTGGGTGTGACCTTGAACTTCTGATTCTCCTGCCTCTACTTTCTGAGTGCTGGTATCATAAGCATGTGCCACCCCATCTGGGCTGCTCATTCCTTTCTCAGAAGCCTGCCTATATGCTAGGTTGTTCCCATTTTACAGATTAATAAATAGAACCCAAAGAACATGTGAGCTGAGCAAATATCAGAGCTTATAAATAGCTGTCAAAGCAGGTGGAGCTAGAGAAGGTGAGGTGAGGCTGAGTCATTTCTAGTCGACCCTAAGCCAGCCCAATATGAAGTCCATTATTTGTCACTTTACAAGGCGCTTAAAGTGGAGTGGCGGAGCCATTCATGAAAGGTTCACTGCTTGAC
This sequence comes from Rhizomys pruinosus, assembly GCA_009823505.1. NCBI lineage: Eukaryota > Metazoa > Chordata > Mammalia > Rodentia > Spalacidae > Rhizomys > Rhizomys pruinosus. The sequence continues at coordinate 2,485,838 of VZQC01014995.1, read as the reverse complement.
CTGTGACCTGACTCGTCTGGCTGAAGTCTGCTCTCCAACTGACCTTGGTTTTTAATATATCGGGGCTGGAGAGATGGCCTAGCGGTTAAGAGCACCAACTGCTCTTGCAGAGGACCCAGGTTCAATCCCCAGCACCCACATGGCGGATGAGAACCGTCTTTAACTCCAGTTCCAGGGGAATCTGACACCCTCTTCTGATCTCTGCGACATTGCATGTCACGGTTGCACAAACCTACATGCAGACAGTACATTCATACACATACAAAATAAATAAAATAAAAAAAAATAATTCTCCTTATCATATTATTCTTATTTTTCTCGCCTGCTTGACTTTCAGCTGTCTAGCAGTTAGGGTACCTGCTTCTGCCTCAAAGAGTGGAACTGACACTTTTGCCTTTTCTAGAAATGAGTTCTTTGTGAGAAAATAATGGCACTGTGTACACAACTTAAAAGTATGATACAGTAGTAATTAAGACCTCTACAGAAACTGTGTCATGCACAGACTGCCCAAGTAAAGAAAGGAATTTTGATTTCTTGGTCAGATTTAAACTAAAAAGAGGATTGTAGGGCAAAGTGAAACTAAGTCCAGTGAAACAGTAGATTCTAGTGATCTGACTTAAAGATTAATAGCCCTTAGAAAATCACCTTAGCAGAAAGTGTTAAAAACAGAAACTGAGGAAAACAGAAACTGAGGAAAACAATGACCAGAATAAAAACAAGATAAGAATCAAAGCTACACCAGCCACAAAATGGATTACAGGTCAAGGGAACAAGGAACTAAAGTGAAAAAAATAGTTCTCTATTGTTAAAGCTTTAAAGCTTATTTTTTACACTGTCCCTTACTATGTAACTACAAGGCATAAACAATGGAGTCCTCAGGAGTTAAAAGTTAATATTAACTTCGCTTTGCTGCAAAACTGTTAAATGCTTAGCTGAATGGCTGTACTATTATTGTTTCACTTTCTTGATGTCTCAACTAAATGATTGCACCATTATTGATTGTTTTACTGTTTTTGATGTTAATAATAATTTCAGGTGTGAATTTTCTGAAAAAATATTTACGGGGAAGTTGGGTTATTTTTTTTTTTTTTCATCATTAGCTTAGACTTGCATAACATGTATTAGTTTTAGGGCATATAAAAATAAACTTTGGGGAGCTGGAGAGATGGCCTAGCAGTTAAGAGCGCCAACTGCTCTTGCAGAGGACCCGGGTTCGATCCCCAGCACCCACATGGTGGCTGAAAACCGTCTTTAACTCCAGTTCTGGGGGAATCTGACACCCTCTTCTGACCTTCGTGGCATTGCATGACACAGGTATACAGACCTACAGGCAGACAGTACATTCATACACATAGGAAAATAAATTAAAAAAAAACATTGGGACCTGCGGAGGAGAGAAGAAAAAGAGAAGAAAAGAAATTGGCAGAGTGGCAAACCTGAAAGGTCCTCTGCACAGGATCAGAGAAGGCAAACTCTCTCTGATCCTTAGGTTATGAATTTGGCAGAGTGGCAAATTGGCAAGGCCCTCTGCACAGGATCAGAGAAGGCAAATGCTCTCTGATCCTTAGGTCAAGATATTGGCAGAGTGAAGAACCCAAGAGGTCCTCTGCACAGGAGCAGGGAAGATAGATGCTCCTCAGGTCACGAAAAAGAAAGAGATTCTTGTGTCTTATTTGATTGATTTCTTTGCCCCCTTTGTGACCACCCACTTCAGGAACTGAACCTGCTCGAGCTGGACTTTGGCAGTGGAGCATGTCAAAACTCAGATTTATGATAGAGTCAAATCCATTTGATACAATGTGTTGTACCTAGAAACATCCATTTCAAAACACACCTGGGGATCAGTGAGCTGAGGCACTCCTCAAGCCTGGTGACCTGGGTATCAGTGAGCTGAGGCACTCCTCAAGTCTGATGACCTGGGGATCAGTGAGCTGAGGTACTCCTCAAGTCTGATGACCTGGGGATCAGTGAGCTGAGGTACTCCTCAAGTCTGATGACCCAAGTTTGAGCCCCAGGACCATATAATGGGTGGAGAGAACCAACTTCCACAAGTTGTTCACTAGCTTTCACATTTATGTATGGCATTCTCACACCCATATATGCATATATGTGTTCATGCATGTGGTGTGTGTACACAGGCACTCACATACATGTGTGTATGTACACACACATATACACAGAAATGAATTTAATTTAAACAATTAAAACAAAAACCTATACTTTTACAAACTATATTAAGTATATGCATCTGCATATATGTATGTACTGTGTTTGTACCTGGTGCATATAAAGGCCAGAAGAGGGCACTGGATGCCCTGGCACTGTAGTTATGGGTGGTTTTGAGCTACCATGTGGGTGCTTGGAACTGAACCTGGGTCCTTTGCAAGAATAATAATGTTCTTAACCAGTGAGTCATCTCGCCAGCCCTGAAACTTATATTCTTTAAAAAAATTTTTTGATTTAGTTGTCTTTATTTAATGTGTATAATTGTTTTGCCTGATGTGTATAAGTGCACCCCTGTTGTGCAATGCCAATGGAGGCCCGAAGAAGGTGCCAGATCCCCTGGAACTGGAATTACAGATAGTTGTTAGCCACAATGTGGGTGCTGAGAAATGAACTGGAGTTCTCTGGAAGAGCAGCCAGTTCTCTTAACTGCTGAGCTATCTCTCCAGGCCCTGAAGCCTATATCCTTTGAAGGTGTGGCTCAAGTAACCTAAATCAAGAAATATGGAACATTGTACCTTGCTGAGTTTGAAGTGACCCTAGAATAAAATTTCAGGAAAAGAATGTTGAGTAAGACAAGTCTTAGGGTGAGATATTCATGAAACTACTTGCAGAATTCATGTTAACTGCCAGGCAAAGCATGCACCAAAAGTGGATGGCTCCCAGGGACCTGCAGAGCATGCTGCCCAGGGTTACATGCCTGTCCAGGGCATCCAATGAATCTCCATCCCAAAGCTGAGTAGTCTGCCTTGCTTGGAAGCTTAGTGCATCCTGATCCTGGGCCTAAAACTGGTTATATTGAAACAAAAACAGCTGTCAATTTCGAGTTTGTGCTCTATTCAGATTTATACTGTCCCTTCTCTGCCCTTAGAGACTCTAGGATCCAGGCACACACACACCCAGACACATAGGTGTACATTCTCTGCTCTCTTTCCAAAGTACTGGAGCCCATGGGATAGGGGGATACCTCCCCACATACACACACAAACACACACACATGCACATGCATGCACACACATGGACACAGACATGTGCACACACATGTACACACAAGCACACACGTGCATACTCACACACAGGCATACATATATGTATGAACACACATACACATGTGCGTACATGTGCGCACACACACACACACACAAGCATCTGCCACTTACTGTAGGTCATTTCTCCACAGAAGGGGATGTTTCTAGTTTTCAAAAAAGGAATCACAAACAAGAGAAGCCGAAGGAGCCCAGACTACAATAAAATGCTACAATATGCTTTCAAGCCAGAACAGCTACAAAGCTGGAAAGAGAAAGCCACAGAATAATGTCTATTTTTATCTTTAACTATAATCTACCCACTTGTAGTTTCATAGATGTCAGGAGGCAGAAAAGGACATGAAATCAGCCCACCATTCTCAGCTCCTGTTTGCCACCTGTTTGACATGGGTGTGTGTGTGTGTGTGTGTGCACACATATTTTAATGAAGGTGTCAGAGGATTCCATAACCTTGTACCTGAAAGTTATGGAAATCTGATCTTTGTCCTAAATTTCTTGGCCAAATTTAGAAAATGAAGAGCTGGTGATTAAAACTTCTATCTGATCCTGCTTATTATTGTGTAACCAGAAGAAATAGCTGTGAACCTACTCATCCTTTGCAGCTTCGGCCTGAATGGCTACCAGAAGTTCTAACCTGCCTCATGTGACTGTCATTTAGTGACTACTGTTTTCTTGAGAGGGCCAATGAGAGACCAGCAGAAATGGATCAGCCTGGGAGTCCAGAGACCTAAACACCTAGCATCATGTTTCTGTGTATGAGCTCTGTGACCTCCAACAAGTTATCTGACCTCTCTGGGTCTTTATGTGAAGATACAAGACAGCCCCTGATTGATGGGATGTTGAGATACTAGAAGACAGTGCAGGTAAACGCCAGTGTTATATGGCAGAAACCACAGAGATGCTGCCTGCGATTAGTCCCATTTTTCTTATTGCTGTTCTACTTGTCCCCTTAGGAAAAGCAGCAGTGGAGAAGCAGGAGCCGTAGCTTGAGTCTTGATTTCTCCTCTGTTCCGCATCCTTTCCTGGTGCTCTGTCATTGCTCTCCTATGTTGGCGGCATTGGACGTTCTAGGAATATCCTAGGTACAGCCCATGGGCAAGGTGGCAAAATGACTCCTTTATGATGCGTTGGTAAGAATTTGAAAGACTCTGATGCCATAATCTTCTCCCTTCTCTGGCTGGTGGATAAGGGAGTTCACACTTTAATAGGGACACTCAGCCCTTGAGAGGATCTTCTCTCAGTGGTTCCTTTTCAGAGGTGGCTGCTCGGTTGGAGTGGAGAAATGAAAGGGAGTGGATAATTCATCAGAAAGCCACGGCCTCAATTCAAGCACTGCTTCGCTCATTCATTCTCTTCTTGTTTCTCTTTTCTCTGCATGTGGAGCGCAGAGGTTGGGGCAGTGTCTTCCACCACCACCTCTACCTTATTTTGAAATAAGGTCTCTAGCTAAACCTGAACCTCAGCCATTTAGTTTGGCTGGCTGGTCAGTGAGCTCCAGGGATCTGTCTGAACCCTGCGTGTCCCCACCCCAAGTGCTGGGGTTACAGAAGTGTGTTGCTTCTATGCGTGTGCTGGGGCTCCACACTTCAGGCCTCCTGTTTGTACAATAGGCTTTAAAGCCCCTGCCTTTTCTTAGCCATATGAACTTATGTGTAGTGCTGAATCTTTTAAAGATTCAATTTTCCTCATCCGTATAATACGTATATTTTTAGGGCTATGAAGCGGTTCAAAGTGTGATAACAGTCTATAAGCTTCAGGGTGCTAAAGAACTATGAGCTTGCCACATTAGAGCAAAAGATGGCAGAGGGATGATCTAGCATTTTCAACTCTTGAATCTCAACAAATATTAATTTCTTTGGGCCCCAAACCAATTTACTGTAATGGGAGTTTTAAGAGTAGGTCTCCCTCTGTGCTTTACTTTCTGCCTGTGCACTGGCCAGAGCACACACCACACAGACATTTCTTTGTCTGCAAGTTCATTAATGCAGCACCAACTTCAACAGAAGAGCAGCTGCTTGGCGGTATCTGGCTCACTGAGAGGGACACACAGGTACTGCTGCCGCTATTAAGCTTTGCAGGATGACAGATGGCCTCAGTGAAGTGTTCGTGTGCTGCCCCATTATGATGCCTCAGGTTGAGAAAAAAGCCTGGACCCACCAAAAAGCTTTCACAGATTGGGAAGCACACAGTTTGGGGGGTTTTTAGCACTTCAGCACATGCTCTGTGACTGTGCATTCAAGGCAACATATCAGAAGAAATTAGTCTGCAGCAGGCCACATATGTCAGCCAGCCGGTGCAGGCATTTTCCTGACACAGACTAGGGACTCAGAAGAAAAGGCTGCTCACCTTAAGGCCCCTGGAAGTCAGAAACTTTGAGAGATTGTCTAGATTCTTGCACTTGAGCTAGGTATTGCTGAGAAGACAGGCGCTCAGAGAAGGAAGAAGTAACTTGAGGAAAAGTGGGATCCCTGGTCACTCGCTCTGTGCAAGGCAGGGAGAGATTTGCATTGCACACACTGGCACATAATATAACACCCTACCAAGTGGCCACTATTCATATATGAATTTTCTGATGGTAGGATTTGAAGTGACAAGAGGTCACGTGGCTTGAAATCTATTTAACCAGAGACTTCTATAAAAGCTTTTTCCAAGTCTAAAATATACCCTAGCTGCTTCCTCTCCACTGACTGTGAAATGAAGCTTTTGAAGAAATGTATTGGCACCTGCACATTTGGCTCTCAGCTTCTCAAAGAAGAAATGCTATTGGCTGCTCTTCCACAACTCCTGTGCATGTCCAATATCTGGAGTCCTGTGTGGTACCTTCTTCAGAAGATAGTCAACAGTGATGAGTTATTGCTTCTTTCAGGTGGGCTGACAAATGGCAGAGAGAATGGTTAGGGGTGTGTTGTTGACGTTCAGGTAGGAGAAGAGCTAAAGCCAAGGGCAATGGGCTTGAAAGAGAGTTAAAAAGACACTAATTTAATAAGAGGACAAGACCTTGTCTAGCTCTGACTTCTTTTCCTTTGAGTCTTTCAGGGCACCTCACAGCTTTTTCACTAACACAGTCCACATACTGCCAGCAGGCACACCCCCCCCCCCAAAAAAAAGAAAGGCAATTTGCCGGAGTCCAGCTCCAGCAGGTTCAGTTCCTGAAGTGGGTGGTCGCAAAGGTGGCAAAGAAGTCAATCAAGCCAGGCGTGGTGCGCACATCTTTAATCCTAGCATTTGGGAGGCAGAGGCAGGTGGATCTTTGTGAGTTCAAGGCCAGCCTGGTCTACAGAGTGAATTCCAGGACAGCTGGGGCTACAGGGAAACCCTGTCTTGAAAAAAAACAAAAAAAAAAAAAAAAAAAAAAAAAAAGAAATCAATCAAAAAAGCACAAGAATCTCTTTCTTTTTCATGACCTAAGGAGCATCTATCTTCCCTGCTCCTGCGCAGAGGACCTCTGGGGTTCTTCACTCTCCCGATATCTTGACCTAAGGATCAGAGAGCATTTGCCTTCTCTGATCCTATGCAGAGGGCCTTTCAGGTTTGCCACTCTGCCAATTTCTTTTCTTCTCTTCTCTGCCCCTCAAGTCCTGATGTTTATTTTTATATGTCCTAAAACTAATACAGGTTATGCAAGTGTAAACTAATGATGAAAAAAAAAATAACCCAACTTCCCCATAAATATTTTTTCAGAAAATTCACACCTGAAATTATTCTTAACATCAAAAACAGTAAAATAATCAATAATGGTGCAATGATTTAGTTGAGACATCAAGAGAGTGAAACAATAATAGTACAACCATTCAGCTAATCAGTTTAACAGTTTTGCAGCAAAGCAAAGTTAATATTAACTTTTAACTCTGAGGACTCCATTCTTTATGCCTTGCAGTTACATAGGTGCTAGATAGTGTGAAAAATGAGCTTTAGCAGGTCGTGGTGGCGCACGCCTTTAATCCTAGCACTCAGGAGGCAGAGGAAGGCAGATCTTTGTGAGTTCAAAGCCAGCCTGGTCTACAGAGTGAGTTCCAGGGCAGCTGAGGCTGCAGGGAGACCCTATCTCAAAAAGACACCCCTTTCAAAAAAAAAAGAGCTTTAAAGCTTTAACAATAGAGGACTTTATTTTTCTTACTTTAGTTCCTTGTTCACTAGACCTGTAATCCATTTTGTGGCTGTTGAGCTTTGATTCATATCTTGTTTTTTTATTCTGGTCATTGTTTCCCTCAGTTTCTGTTTTCCTCAGTTTCTGTTTTCCTCAGTTTCTGTTTTTCTTTCTGTTAAGGTGATTTTCTAAGGGCTATTAATCTTTAAGTCAGATCACTAGAATCCACTGTTTTACTGGACTTAGTTTCACTTTGCCCTACAATCCTCCTTTTAGTTTAAACCTGACCATGAAATCAAAATTCCTTTCTTTACTTGGGCAGTCTGTGCATGACACAGTTTCTGTAGAGGTCTTAATTACTACTGTATCACACACACTTTTAAATTGTGTACACAGCACCATTATTTCTCACAAAGTACTCATTTCTAGAAAAGGCAAAAGTGTCAGTTCCACTGCTTGAGGAAGAAGCAGGTACCCAAATTGCTAGAAAGCTGAAAGTCAAGCAGGCCAGAAAATAAGAATTAATATGATAAGGAGAATTATTAAAAACCAAGGTCAGCTGGAGAGCAGACTTCAACCAGACGAGTCAGGTCACTGAAATTTTGTCAAGCAGTGAACCTTTCATGAATGACTCCACCAGCAGTTGAGAAGAAAGCATTCTGAGCTTGTTGTAGTCATGACTTCAAAACTTCATAAAACTTTATAAAGACTGTCAAAATAGTATGACTGATGAAAAATAAAAAATGAGGTGCTCCCTTGCCTTTGTGTGGGTGAACACACACAGCACCCAGCCACATAGATCATATGGGCTCTGTTGGCCCAACTCTTTGAAGGGTAAGCTTGGGAGAGAAAATTTCAATTAAATGTTCCACTTGTCTTTGCCTAGTAATGAGAACTCTCTTCTCTGGGATTTGGAGGAGACAGCAAGTTCCTGAAGACTTTCAAGGAATGGAAAGAGTTAAATCTGCTGTAAGGTAGAATAATCAACAGGAGTCTCTTGTAGTCAGTCCTGTCTTAGTTTTAGAGGCATGACTACAACAGTTAAGAATCCTTTCTTCTTAATTGCCTTTCTTCCTTGGAAAACATGTCTGCTGGCTCTTTGTGGGATGTCTGTCAGTGAAGAGGCTGTGGGGTGTCCTGAAAGAGCACAGGTAGAGGGAGAAGAGGCCAGAATAAGACCATGGCTCCTGAACAGCTGTGAAGAGGTGGCAAGTCGCTTCAGTCCAAGGACACACAGATATTCCTGGAACACTGGATTGCTATGCATTCCCAGTCTGTCCTCAGTGAGATGCCGGAGAGTGTTTGAAGTACAAGTGAGCACACAAACACACTGATGTTTCACAAACAGCCCATCAGATATAGCCGTGTGTTCATTCATAGCTGAGTCACTATGGCTCGAATCCATGCCTGTTTCCCCCCCAAGTTTCCCTGTGATATACATAGAACATTAGTCATCCTTTGTTTATTTAGGGCCTCTTCCCAGAAAAATTAAACATCTGGTACAGCCCTCAAGACTGCCATCAGTCAGTTTGGGCATCTGGTCAAGTCATGGTATTTGATGAATTTATGGAGAAATACTGGAAGCCTCAACATGATCAACACTGGCCAGGCCTCATGGTTTGGCTTTCCTTAGGCCATCAAGCCTTCACTGGAATCCCCTGCTGCTACTGTTTGGGCATGGCCCATGAACCCTCCAGCTTATTTTCTGCCCCTGTCGTGCTTTCCACTTCAGACACACCAGTCTCCTTGCTGTTCCTCAGCATCCCAACATACTCTGACCTCTGGGTCTTGACATTCCCTATTTTCACTGTGTAGAAATATTTACTCTTGTGTGATCTCACAGAACTTCCCCACTTTTTTTAAGCCTCTGAGGAACTATGCATTCCTCAAGTTGGCTTTCGAGAACATGGAGTACTGTAGGAAGCTTCCTTTGCCACGAGCAGGTACAATGCAGTCCTACTAAGGGAAGGGGAACACAGTACCTGCCTGCGGCCACTGTAGGAAGCTGAGGTCACTGGTTACTTTCATAACCTGACCTGAGAGGTTCCTCCAACTCAGGTCCTTAATCTGGGACAACGGAATGTTTCCCACCTTGGCCGTGACTTCCCACCTGCCCAGAGACTGCGGCCCCTGGACAGGAATTTCAGGCTGATGGCCTATCTTCAGCCTATGTACACTCACAATTCACTTCACCACACCAGCTATCCAGGTTGGTGGTCTAAAGACCGCTGTCCAACCCACTGGTCACCTGAATGAAATGCAGGCCTGCTTTGGCCTGTATGCATGCATGCAAAAAAAAAAAAAATGACAGCTAGGAATTCTATAATGATGGTAATGGAGAATTCAATTTATTGCCTGTTACAGTCTGCTTTTATAAGCAAAATGACCTCAGCTCCCAGAGCCAATCACAGATCCCCCAATTCCAAACCACTGCACACTGCTGCCCCACCCAGAATCATGTACCTGGACCATGTTATCTGCTCTTTCTTGGGGTGGAGTCGGAGAAGTCCCCTGACTCCCACACATGTGGTATTCTGAGGGGTGCTAGCTGAGAACTAGCCTCCAATTCAAACTGGATCTTCCTACAGAATGCCACATATTTCCCCTTTCTATATATAACTTTATTTTTCCTCATTATAGATTATCATACATATTTATTGGTCTTCTCTTCAAACCAGGATGTAAGATACAGAAGGAGCAAACTTTGTTCATTTATATATTCCATTTACCAAACACAATTGTTAGCTCAGGGCACATGCATAATAAATGCATTTGAATGAATGAATGAAAGAATGAAGCAACATTAGAACATGCACAGGACTCTAGGAGCTGTCTCCCTTGTTGGTAAAACAACGCTTATTTTTTGTTATTAACTGAGGAGGACAAAAGTCCCTTATATGCTAGTAGGGGAGGTGGATGAATAAAGAGTGCACATATTTCATTCACTTGGTAATCAGTACTAGACAGAAAACAGAGGGGGCTGGAAAGGAGAAAGAGTGAGCTAGGATGGTGTGATTTTTAGTTAAAGTGGTTAGATCCTTGGCTATTAAAAAAAAGAGCTGGGTAAAAGAAGAACTGAAGAGATAGCGGTTAGAAAGCACATGAGGTGGGCATAAGTTCAGCGCCTATAAATAAGTGAGAAAGATTTATTAAATTGCTCATGGGATAGAGTCTGAGTAGTTTAACAATAGCTGTGCCACACCGGAGAGGCTAAGAATCCAGGCCATTGCTCAGTCCACGAGGCTGGATGTCTCAGTAGTCCCAATCTGATGCTGAAGACCTGGTGGATTCCTGGAGATCTGCCCATGTTCAGTCCAGCAGAGGCTGGAACCTGATGAGTTGATAACAGCAGCAAGATGAACTCACCAGTGAGAGAGCAGGCAAGCAGCAAAAAGGGACAGCTCCCTCTGCCAAGGCCTTTTATGCTGGCTGCCATCAGAAGGTAACGCCCAAGTTTAGGGTGAGTCATCCGGCTTGAGATGATCCAATCTGAAGATCTCTTTCTTACGTTTGTTCTTCCCAAACCCAGTCAAATTGGCACCCAAGATTAACAGGATTAACCATCACACTTGGGTTCCTAAGTGATGACCTGTGAACCAGGAGATGTAAGATGAATATACCCCTTTCTTACCCAAGCTGGTATTGGTCAGAGTGTTTTGTCATAGCAATGGAGAAGCAAACCAGGAGAAATCTCTTTGGGGAAAATTGTTAAAGAATATCATCTTTAAGGGCTACTTCAGAGAGATGCAAGTAATTGGATGTCAAGTTATTACTACTTTATTTATCTTTATTTTTCTTTAAGTTCAATTTTTGTTTGGACTATAACTTAGTCCAATGAAGTCCTGCAGTTCTGTTGTGTCATATCAAATTGTGTAATGGAACCTTGGGCTGAGGCAGCTCCATGTGGGTCCAGAGCAGTAGCAAGAAGAAAAATGGTTGTTTGAAAGAAGCTCACTTTTCCCCCAGTATTTTCTGCTAAAATTTGTTCTTTAACTTTGATGGTATCACTTGTCTGGTAGTAAGCTCCAGCAGCCAGCAGAGAAATGAGCAAGCAACAAATGAATATTAATGCAGAATGCTCAAACAGCTGATTATGCTTGGTTTGACAGCTTTGTGGACATGTGGGTTCCCAGTTTTACATATAGCAATTTTCACCTGGTAAAATTGTTCATGTTTCATATGATGAATTTCATAATGCCATTATTTTTTAATTTTTTAAATTTTATTTATTTTTTATGTGTATGAATGTACTGTCTGCATGTAGGTTTGTGCACCCGTGTCGTGCAATGCCACGGAGGTCAGAAGAGGGTGTCAGATTTCCCTGGAATTGGAGTTAAAGATGGTTCTCATCTGCCATGTGGGTGCTGGGGATCGAACCCGGGTCCTCTGCAAGAGCAGTCGGTGCTCTTAACCACTAGGCCATCCATCCAGCCCCAATCTTCCTTAGTTNTTATTTTTTATGTGTATGAATGTACTGTCTGCATGTAGGTTTGTGCACCCGTGTCGTGCAATGCCACGGAGGTCAGAAGAGGGTGTGGGATTCCCCTAGAACTGGAGTTAAAGATGGTTCTTAGCCACCATGTGGGTGCTGGGAATCAAACCCGGGTCCTCTGCAAGAGCAGTCAGCTCTCTTAACCACTAGGCCATCTCTCCACCCCAATGCTGTTATTTTTAAGGTGTTTGCAAGAACATGGTATTTGTAAAAAGCATCACTTCGAAGTTCTTACTCTGTTTCATAAGTTGGAGAATTATGGAATTTTAGGAATTGATTGAGGTGCATCTGTGGGAATGTCGCCAAGAAAGATTTTTGTCCCTTACCCACCAGTGCCTTAGAACGTTACTGAGCAGTTTTTAAGTGGCTAAATGAAACATAGCTCTTTCTAAGAATTCAGGTGCAGAAGTTTTATTTTTTTATTCATTTTTTTCATGTGTATGAATGTACTGTCTGCATGCAGGTTTGTGCACCCGTGTAGTGCAATGCCGCGGAGGTCAGAAGAGGGCGTCGGATTCCCCTGGAACTGGAGCCAAAGATGGTTCTCAGCCACTATGTGGGTGCTGAGGATCGAACCCTGGTCCTCTGCAAGAGCAGTTGGCGCTCTTAACTGCTAGGCCATCTCTCCAGCCCCAGAAGTTTTATTTTTAATATCCTTTCAGCGTGCATGGTTTCTCCATGTTTTACCAAGTTAAGTTGTCTTGTTTTCACCATGAAATTGGCTCCATCTGTCTGTAAGACCTTGCAGAAGGTAGGCTGGGAAGCCTGTTTTCTAGATCTTTCCCTGGGTGGTTCCAGGATAGAGATCAATGAGACCAACTCAGGTGATAGAAGGAGGCCATTGTGCTGCAGAGGAAAATGTCTGGACAGATGGCAGACGTGAAGCTTGCAGCAGCTTGTGGCAAGCTCCTGTGAGTGACCAGCTTTGTGTTCCAGGCAGCAGAGTGCTCAGTGTGGCCTCTGAGCCCTCCACTAGAGGGCTCCACTATTTGCAACAGCTTCTTGGCTGTTATTTATTTATTTTTTTGGTGGTACGTTCATTTCTTGTATTTGTTGCCTCAGCCCTTCTACTGGTAATTCAAGCTTATAACTCCTGTATTCAACCCTTTTGTACCTGAAGTATTAGTGGTGGGTGATTCTAGGAACTGGGATGTAAGGTAAGTTTTCTCAGCTACTTTTTCCTATTGCCAACTTCTATAGTTCCATAGGTGACCATCAGAGAGGTCAGCTTTGTCCTGCATGCAGCCTTCTCATCCCCTTTGACAGCACTGTCTTTGTGGAAAACAATCTCTCTTTCTTGTATACATCTCAGAATACTTGAGAAGACACTAATCTGTTCTGATGTGACACCCCTGGGTTTACCTAACACTCCTGGAACCTATTTGCACTTTCAGATTATCTGCACTTGGAAGATCATTCCACTTTCCCTCTTTATTTTTCCCTATAACTATCATATTTAAATGTAAAATCTGGCTAGGATTACTGCAACAGTTCTAAGTTAGACATGCTCGGCATGATGAAATCAAACTTTTCCTAGGAATGTAGTCTTGCCCAGTATCTGTGTTAATTATTGTACTTAAAAGTGATTAGGAAATGGTGCTGAAAGCAGCAATTTAACAGACATGTACAACTTCCTCCAAGTTTGCTCAATATGTACTTGATTGTATAAAAATATTTTCATCTTAGCTGTTTCACTGAGGAAAAGCAGCATAGAAGTTCAAAGAAAATAAAGCCCCAAATAGGGAAAGAAGCAGAGGGGATTATTTATATTGCTTGAATGGTAATGAGTTACTCTCAGAGCACTTACTGGCCATTCTCCACCACGGATGCCCATGGCTGGATGGATCACTGTCTCTCCTGGAGCAACATCAGGTCCGGAGCTGCTCTTGGCATTCACTGTGAGATCCTGCACTCTGTGGTAACAAGTCCTTCCCTTCTGGTCCAGCACCTTTCTTGACATGCTTCACCATAGTTTAGGAAACATATTTTAGGGTCTGAGTGCCCCTTTGGTGCCCCCTCTCTGACTCTACTGGTTTGTGAAACATTGACAGATTTTGCTGTTGTGTAGTCACCTCTTTGAGGTTTCTGGTGGTGCTCTACCATCCTCCCATGCATCCTTACATTTTAACAATCAAGAGGTTCATAATACTGACCCGGTAGGGGGGCTTTATAGCCTGCTCATTCTCATTGGCTGAGGCCTGCTATTAAATATTATATCAGAGCAGAACACATGTGTAGAGGAATTGAAATTTCAGAGCCAATAATCTTATTTCCATTTCATTAACTTCTCTCCCATCAGTGAAGCAGCTTATGCAGAATATTTATAACTTTAATGTAATCATATCTAATTGTGCCTTAACACTACCATTGACTAATAGCCTGGTAGTTAGGCTCACTGCTTAGAAGCAGGGGAGTGAGCCAGGTGTGGTGGTGCACACCTTTAATCCCAGTACTTGGGAGGCAGAGGCAGGTGTATCTCTGTGTGTTCAAGGATAGCTTGGTCTACATAGTGAGTTCCATGACAGCTAGGCTGCAATGAGACCCTGTCTCAAAAAAAAATAAATAAAGGAAGCAGGGGATTCAAGAGTTGAGCACCTTGGGTTTTTTTCTACTGTGGAGAATGAACTTAACTTCTTTGCTGACTCTGATGTAGCACATGAGGCAATCAGAGTAAGCTTGGAAAAGAGATGACCTGTCAAAGGTCAAGGAAAAGAGGGGGAAGGGACACAGATGTGCATTCTGGGTGCACAGGCCATGTACTTCCTGAGGGCAGTGAGAGAATACTAGCTTTTTGTCACCAATGTGATCTGAACTCCAATTTGGCTATGCCAGTATCTGTTACTCTGGGTTCTTTAATCTTGTTGGGTCATAGTTTACTTATTTAGAATGGAGAATGATTATGAAACTGGTAGGATGGAGGAGAGTAGCAAGAGGTATAGGGAAACCAAAGATATTTGAACAAAGCCATGTGAACACATTACTTAATGTGCATATATTAAAAGGAGTTTGACTGGAGCGACTCTACACCTGTTGGAAAAGGCTCCTCCCAGAACCTACAGGTTGTCAAATAAAAAGCCCAGGGCCTTGTGTGGGATACTTCCTCTCATGTTGTTGGTTAGGATGTTCTGGGCCCCACAAAACAATACGATCTATTGCCATTGCTCTTTATAGCCTATGAGAACTTGATTGCAAGACTTTATTGCTGAAGACACCACATGCTTCATCATAGAACATGGAGAAATCAAGGTGGTACTCCTTGAGGGGAATCTCCCTCTCTGCTGGGTAGATTTCATAGTAGAGGGAGGTGCTGTGCAGGCTTCTGGGGGAAAACCATCAGCAACAATTTTATGGAGCGTTTAACCTGTGAGCTACAATAACAACTGGTGTGGCAAGATATTCTCATGGGTACAATAATAGGATGAATGTTGTGGGTTCCACAAATGGCTTTCTGATTAGATTTAAGGTGCTTTCTCATTGAATGTTACAAGTCTTGCCAAGAACCCAAGGTTGGCAAGTTTATAGACCTCAGGGATGAACATACTACTATTATTTTGTTAAATGTACATGGTATAAAACTGCCCTCTAAACTTGTTTCTCTATATCTATAGACAAATGTAGCTCTCAGGCTTCATCAGACAAGTTTCCTTGTGTAGTGGATGGTGGTTGACACAGAAACATACAGATGCTCACAGCATAGAGATGAAGTGTCTGTGGCATCAGTTCTAAATGGAAGATCTTTATCACACCCCATTCCCCCAATACTCAAGCATAGAAGATTGAGGAGGAATTATTGTAAGAGCTAGAGGTTAGGGAGGGCCAGAGGAAAGTGATGTCTTTTGGACAGGACAGGACCACTGCATCCCATATCGCATCCAAGAATCAGAGCAGCTGTGGCTGCCTGCATAGGACCTGCACAAGATCAAGCCTGGCAACACTCCAACACTCCAGCATGCTCAGAAGAGGTTTCAAGTCCCCACCTCTAGTTAAGGAGCTATTATGAAATTCTCAACGAATTTACAAAAATATATTTTTTAAATTGGGATAACTTATAGGGCTATTTTTGGGGTCAAATGATGTCATTCCCACATGTAAAGTGGGTATCACTCAAATGATAACTAAAACCAAAGCTACATACCTGGCAAGCTGCTCTTCAAATCTCTTATTCTGCGAAGTTGCTTTCATGACCTGGCTGTGGTGGTGTGTGTGTGTGTGTGTGTGTGTGTGTGTGTGTGTGTGTGTAGGTAGGTTTGCTGTTGTTTCTGGGTTGACTTCTTATTTTGCTTTTTTAAGGGTTAGCATACTCACTGAGTGTCCTACAGCACTCATTACAGACATGTTCTAGGAAGAAGGAAATAAGACCTGTGTGGTCCCTTATCACTTCTCCAGAGGAGTGGTCATGGGAAACAGACTTCCTATCTTCTGTCCTGCCAAGCCCAAGAAACCTCTCACTGGAAATCTCTCACTGGCCTGATTAGTGTTAGGTTATGGCGTGCTCCCCCTGAAATAAAAGACGACGAGGTTTAGGCTCTCCGGAACAAAGTTTAATTCAGGGTAGCCGTGGCTAGGCTCAGGGGAGATAGAGCCAGCACTGAATGGCATCTGGTCTGGGAATTTAAGGGAGAAGGTGGGAGTGGGATTCAGTGAGAGTGGGGGTGGGTAGTGCACTTTGCAGAAGTCGCTGCCTTTCAAAAAGGCAGATGATTCCTGAGTATGCGGTGATGTCCCGTTTGTTTTTCCATAACCAAAGGCTGGCCTGGTAGAGCAGGTTTCTGGGCGCCACCCAGTCTTAAGTGTCTCTGCATTTTAATGGTCTTCTGGAACTCACACTCTGAAAATTAGTTGACCCAGTGCAACTAAATGTGCACTATCTCCATAGAGACACACAAAAGTAAATGCGAGTTTATTAAGCAGCCGCTGGTTCCAGCTCTCCTCACAAGATGCCTCCCCCCCACCCCTTCAGGCACACTGTGTCTTATGGCGTATTTTGGAGCCAGGAACAATTTCTGATTGTGGCAGGCATGCCCTTTTGATAATGAAGATCACAGGAGTCTTCTCAGTATTTTGGGGGGCAGCGGAGCCCATTTCCTGTGATTTAATGTTTGGACTATATGATAATTACTTTTAAAGTCAAGGTGACAAATACCAACAACCAAAAATACCCGCACAGATTGATTAGTACAGACAGCTGGTGTGCCTTGTGGAGCAGAGTTGAAGGCTACAATTAAGGCCTTGATTGATTAGCAATGCCTGCGATGGGAATAGGAGGGGATGGTAGCAGCATGCCATGTAATCTATTTGTTGATTCTATTTTAAAGGTTTTTTTATTTATTCTTGTTCAAATGATACCTTTCTTTTAAAAAGGTAGAGCATAGAGGATTGAATGGTCTAGAGACCTTTTCTTGGGAAAATTATTAAGGTGATTTGATATACTAAGACAACAGAAGAAATCTTGTACCAATAAAAATGACCAGCACTATTTCTGCCCTCAAGTCTTCCACAATATGGGGGAGACAAACACATGACAAAAATTCTATTGCTTGAAAGAGTGAGCAATGAAACAGTAAAAGATTTAAGTCTAGAGAATAGCCTGGGAGCGTGAGAGATTAATCCCAGGCATAGGAGGGGTCCAATGATACTTTAACATTGAATTTGCCACCCAATTTCAGGCACCAGCCTCTCTGGGCTGATGTTGACTTTATCCAGCTGACAGGAGTGTCATTAGCAAGCACTGGGCTGCCAGTGTGGCTTAAAAGGTAACAAATTTAGCAACATCCTGAGCTGAAAGAAATCTTCACTGAGAATGCAAGGAATAGCTTCCTGGCACAAGCTGTGTGGAATCTTAAAAGGGAGCAGGTTTGGAGGCCAAGATTTATGTTCAACAGAGTTTTATGTAGAAAAGCTGACTGTCCTTTACTGATGCAAATATGAGCTGCATCTTTAATCCCAGCCTTTTGCATTTGTATTTTAGACCTTGTCTTGTTCAGAAGGTGACATAAGGCTAACTACTGTCTGTCTGCTCAGTCCTGGGCAGGACTGCACAGGAGGAAGCAAGCATGGCTGTCAGTTACTGTCATCCTAACTGTAGGGGCTGGTTAGCTGTACATGTCAACAGTTCTAACAAGTACTAGGGAGTGATTGTTACATAACTGAGTGAGCAAGCCAGTCCAGAAGCTGTTGGTTGAGAGCTCCTCAATTAGAGACAAAGAAAATCACTCTCTTGTCTCTGCAGAGTGGGCCCAACTGGCTGGACCAGGAGAAACAGAAATCAGGGGGAAGGAGTTAAGAGGGGGACTCCAACTGGGCAGGAGGTCTAAGCGATGATAAAGAGACCCGTTTGCTAAGACTGAGCAAACACACATAGCCAGAGGGGAGAGTGGAAAGAAAGCCCCTCAGTCCCTGGGGCCTTTGACAGGGAGCATCTGACAGCCAGACTGTGTGGCTAGCCTGGCCATCTGCTCCCACATATCTCTCAGCAACAATGAGGGCTTCTGAAGCCCCTCCCCCACCCTTAGCATAAATTTCAATGAGGCCCCATAACTGGGGGCAGCCGCTCTCCTTGTGATCTCTCATGCTGACTGAGCCAAGGCACCGCCGGCTGGAACAGGAGGCCTGAGGGGAGAGGTTAAAATCTCAGCTGCCCAGAGAGATGATTACCGGAGCTGCTCCCAAATTAAGCTGCTTCACTGCTGGTGTTGGGGTAATTGCGCTTGAATACTTAATGCTTGATTGACTTGGCTGTTTTGTGTTTGACCATATTTTGTAATGCGATCTCACTGTTGGGGTAGGCAATTAGCATAGAGCCCACGGGGTTGGAAGAGTGAAACGGAGTTGCTTCTATGGTGATTTCTGCTGCTTTCCTGGGATGCAGCACAGAAAGCCGAACATTCTGCTGGGGCTCGTTTGCCTATATTTGGATCATCTGGAATTTTGATCTTAAAGAGGAAGTCTCTTAATCCTAAACTTCACTGTAGCTGCCAACTTCGACCTTTGTGCCTTTGGTTGAGCAGAGTTTGCTTCCAGCCCAAGTGACCTTTGTCCTGGTTCTACAGGAAGAATAGGAGAGGAGGGGTCAGGACACAGAAAAGGAAAATTAATGCTCAGCATCAGAGGGGCTAGGTAAGAAGATAGATATGACACAGGTGGCAGTCTCCGAACAGTCAGCCTGGGTTTTGGTGGCCTGGCTCATTCAGTTTCCTGTATGTCTTAATCATCGTTGTGCTCTGAGTGGCAGCAGAATGCCTGGCTTTTGGAAGCATTTAGTACTTATATTTGTGGCATGTGTCTGTGTCTGTTAGGCCTAGCCCTATCTAAGAAAGAAGAGAAGTACAACTAGAAAATTAAACACACACACAAAAAGATCTACTTAACTTTATATTTAAAATTTGACCCTTAATATCATCACTTTGTAATAAAGCATCCTGGTTAAAAATTAACAAAGTCTGGGCTAAGAAGATGGTTCAGGGTACAGTAAAGGCACTTGCCACCAATCCTGAGCACCTGTGTTCAAGTCCCGGGATACACATCATAGAAGATGATCTGATTCTTGCAGGTTGTCCCTTAATGAAATTCCACATGTGGATAGTGGCACATGCATGCCCAAACACAGACACAGACACACTCATATGCACACACACACACACACACACACACACACTAAATAAATAAATAAATAAATAAATAAATAAATAAATAGATAAATAAGCAAGTAAATATATGGAAAAAATAATTACCAAAACCACATAGTAGCTCTTACAGATTCAAGGTCAATTTGGAGATAATTTAAACTACATGCACTGTAATTAATAAAATAGGCCTGGTTTCTACTTATTTTATCCCACTAAATGCAGCAGCAGCTGGTATCATGATGCCTTTGATTCTGACCAGCAGAAATAAAGCACCTCTAGCTTGTCCTTCTCAAAGCGGTTTATTCAGGCACATTACAGCATTTTTACTTCCTCTTTTTCTTCTTCTTCCCCAAGAACAGAAAATCTCCTCTATTTATCCCTCTCCCGCTCCACCTTCCCAGCCCAGGTTGCGTGGCCTCAGTCTATTGGTATCATCTGGCCTGATCTTGTATACAGGGTGCACCTGCACAGCTCGAACGGTGGGCGTGGCTTTACTTTGAGGTAGGAGGGAATCAGGTGTTAGTCATAAGACTCGGGTGTTAGTCATAAGACTCAGGTGTTAGTCATAAGACTCAGGTGTTAGTCATAAGACTTGGCTAAAGTCCCCTGGGTGCCATCTTGGGACTGTCACCACACCCGCTCTCCACATCTCCCCCTTCTTTATTATTTTAGCAGAGAGAATGCCTGTCTTAGGTAGCCCCATGCAACAATGCCCCTTACCCGTCATTGGGAGACAAACAGCACTGGTTTGTTCCCTGTCTTAGGTTGGTGGCATGCCCAGAGAGCTTTACCTGTCTTTGGCTACTTCTCTAGCATGCTAAGCCACACTTGAGGAGACTGTCCTGTCTCCACTGCTGCGCGTATTATGTTGACGAAATCACAAATGGCACATGCACCAAAAGGCCAGGAAACTAGTGAGGACCAGGCATAGGGCAAGTCTGACAATTCCTGCCCATTCTTTCAGTCGTGAAGCAGCGGTAGTAATCCAGTTTGTCAGCCCACCGGCCAAGCACTCATCCACTCGGGTGGAGTTGATGTGAGCGATGGATTGTCTGAGGTCCCGCAACATGCCATCAAGATACCTAGACCAGTTTCCTGTAAGATACTGAGACAGGTTACGGGACAACTGAGCGGTATGGCTGGCATTTATAAACGGTATGGAAGTTACACACAACCCAGAAAATTTCCATTCACATCCCAGCACATACTGTCGCTCTGACTTCCATAAAACACAATGAACACAAAAGGAGACCACATGCAAACAGGCGTAGCTTAAAAGGAGACATTTGTTCCTGCAGCATATTGAGATACTGTGGACTCAAAAGTTGTATTCCAACTAAAGCTTGCATTACCCCAGCCCCAGTCCTTTAGCATACTGAAAGCAGAAAAATTTGTACAACTACCATTCGCCCCACACAGCAACCACACATTATATCCTGAGAATGATTTATTATGAGTTATACTAATATAAGGGGAAAATGTAAAATATGCACTTCCACAAGCAAAGCAATTACCTGTACATTTGCATAACTGCAGCAACCAATCCCGCACTGGTCAGTGGGCCTCCTAATTCTCTGCACACCTTCATCCAGACCTCCAGCCCCTTGTTCTTATAAGGAGTAATGGCGTGTCTACATTCTTTAGTACATTGCTCAAATATAAGCTGTTTTAGTAATGGCATTGCAGTATCAGCGTGCCCAAAGACGCGGCCCCCAGCTTCCATAATCCTACCTACAAAATCTGAAAAAGGTTCTGTGGGCCCCTGAAGGATTTTGGTTAGATTTCCCCCCACCTCGCCTCTATTTGGGAGAGACTTCCATGCTCGGATGCCTAATGCATTAATCTGATCCAGCTGAGTCACAACAAAGGCAGCATTGGCTCCATAGGCACGTACCGCCTCCGCCAGCCTTTGAACAATCTTCCAATCTAGCGGCTCATGATAGCGGTTCCCTTGTTGATTTTGAAATACAGGGAAGCACTGAGCCTCTAGTTCTCTCCAAGTTTCAGGATGTAAACTATTCCCTCCTGCTCCGTTGCAAGCATAAGGAGGTGGCAGGGGCAGTTCTGGGGCTGACGGTTCTATCTTTACTTTCACTTTCTCCAAGCTGGTGGCAAGGCTTTCCACATCCCCATCTGACATGTCCCCTTCACTAGATTCTTCTTGAATTTCAGAGTGTTGAGAGCGCTCTTCCTTAACCTGGTCTAAGGCTTCACTCCCTTCTTTTATCTTTTTTCCACACCGTTCCTCGTCCCCAATGCAATTTCTTACCAACTTCCACACCGGCAGTACTCCCTTGTGTAAGTCTCCCTGTTCCTCAGCAAACTTTACGTCCCTCCCTAACTTTTCCCAACTAGATATTGTAAGGCATCCCATCACTGGGAACCATGGAGCGACCTGATGCACCACTGCCAAAAATCTGTCTAGAGTTTCTCTCCTCAGCTCAATTCCTTTTGCCCTCAATAGAACCGTAAGGGCGCGGCGCACCATCAGAGCAGATGTTGTGTTTCCCATAGTGCTAGCTAGAGCCTGTCCCGGAATCGGGAGCTTTATCGTAACCTTAATTGTCCCCTTTTCCGGGGAGCTTTATTGTCTCTTTCCGAGAACCTTAATTGTCCCGCTTACCTGGGAGCTTACCGACTAGTCACCCTGACCGCAATGAGTTCTGAACGAGAAAGGAAGAAGAACATGTCCCCGTGTGGGCCGCCACTTGATGCCTTCGATTCTGACCAGCAGAAATAAAGCACCTCTAGCTCGTCCTTCTCAAAGCAGTTTATTCAGGCACATTACAGCATTTTTACTTCCTCTTTTTCTTCTTCCCCAAGAACAGAAAATCTCTATTTATCCCTCTCCCGTTCCACCTTCCCAGCCCAGGTTGCGTGGCCTCAGTCTATTGGTATCATCTGGCCTGATCTTGTATACAGGGTGCACCTGCACAGCTCGAACGGTGGGCGTGGCTTTACTTTGAGGTAGGAGGGAATCAGGTGTTAGTCATAAGACTCGGGTGTTAATCATAAGACTCAGGTGTTAGTCATAAGACTTGGCTACAGTCTCGGGCGCCGTCTTGGGGCTGTTGCCACACCTGCTCTCCACAGTATCAATTTACTTAAACATTAGTGAAAGGAACATTGGGTATGGAATTATCAGATGACCTAATATATATCACTAATGCCCTAAATAAAAATGTCCATTCCAAGCTGGGTGTGGTGCACACACCTTTAATCCTAGCACTTGGGAGGCAGAGGCAGGCAGATCTCTGTAAGTTCAAGGACAGCCTGGTCCACAGAGTGAGTTCCAGGATAGCTGGGGCTATAGGGAGATCCTGTCTCGAAAAGACAAAAAAAATGTCCATTCCAGGTATGATGATGTCATGACCCATTTGTTAAATTTTATATGAAAAAAGAACCAAAGATGAGTTATAAAATCTAGATGATGGGACTGTTAAAACAATTCAAGGAGAAGCATAGAAAAGGATAGCAGATACCTAAGTCTAAGTATTAGTAACAGGGATGTAACAAAAATTTGGATCTTGGAACTCTTAGTACTAAACTGTTTCAACACAAACCTGCTCTGCGAATTGCTCAGCAGTATGCAGTTTGTCTCAGCTAGGGAACACAAGTCCAGCTTATTTGGAAACTAGTTATGAACATCTTCTAATCAAGGTACAAATCCTATATTGTTATTACCAGGTTTTAATTCTATGATTATTTGTGTTATGAGGTTTTAGAATTTCATCTTACGCTGGTAATTTAATCATTTCTTTCTAAAGTAATTGTCTCTTTTCTTGCACATTTGTATTTTCATCCATAAAATGGGCATTTTGATAGCATCTACACCACAGAATTGCTGTAAGAATTAAATTAAATTAAATAATATTTGGGAGATGTTGGATTTTGTAATACAAGACTTACAATGAGATGATTTGCACTTCCTTAATTTGAGCACCTTGCTTATTGGGGCTATCGTCTCCCTTCTATGTCTTTTCTGTTTAGTGTGCATGACTCTACTTGAGTAGAGACTCTTCTAAAAAAGATGCAGGCAAATTTATTATAGTAAATATTTTTGTGAGGTCACATAGTGAAGTATAATAGTTTGCAGTCACTGCCCTAAATTTGAAATTCTAATTATGTAATTACACATAAATTCCAGGCAGCTAGGGAGGTTGATTAAGTATTAAGAAGGTTAAGTATTTTAGTGTCTCAAGTAAGGCAGAATAAAGTGCTGATTAAGCATGTGTGTGTGTATCTTGGATCAGCAGTTATTACTGTCCTTGAACTTTGAGACTCTTATTTGTATTTTAATGGGATAATACTGCCTACCACCTAATATTGATGAGATAATTAAATAAGATGATATATCTAAAGAACTCAGTTCTGACTGTGCTTGACCTATATATATATATAAGACTGAATAAATTGTGGATATTATACTATATTATTTTATTATTATGTCTAAGATAATCATCTTTGATCCAGAAGGTCCTAGAAATTAGAAAGTAGGTCTTTTTTCATCCCTCATGGGGAAATTATATTCTCAGGAGATGCTCATGGGGGACTAGGCAGACCTTAAAGGATACAGAAGCCAGTTCATGGATTCATTTTTGTAATTAATCATAGATTCTGGTCTCTGAGAGGCTCTATGTTGCTGACCTGAAAGCCCCTTTCTGACCAAAGATAATGTTGCTCTTAATGGATAAGGATGACTTTGTTGTTGTCAGAGGTTGAATTCTTTTATGTTTTCTCTTTGACCTAAGCAATTACCATCATCATCATCATCCTAAAATGTCATTTAGTGGCTTTTATATGTGTAAGAGTTATATATTTTTATATGTTTCATTGCCATAAACAGTATGAGTTGCAAGCTAGACAATATCCTAAATTAAAAACCATATAAAGTCACATTGCTGGTGAGCAGCTGAGTGCTGACCTCAAGCCAGATCTCTCTGACTGTTAAAGCTGAACTCTTACCATTATTCTTTGGCATCATTTACCACCTTAACATGATCTCAAACTTTAATAAAGATCTCTAAAATCAGTTGCAAAGAAACATTTTTGAGGATAGTTTTTTCTTAACTTGAGTTGTATTTTTCTTTCTCTCCCACAGAGTACAAAATTAACAGAATCCACACATATACACTCTTGTGAAACTGTAGTGCGAGTCACCACTCTGAGTGATGTTACATATAGTTTGGCTGCAAGAAAATTAAGCTCTATTTCAGGAAACAGGCCTCAAGACCAGTAAAAAATTTTTTTGTATAAAAGCAGATGCCAAAAGAGTAAAGCAAATTAGAAAAAGTCTACCAACCTCAGATAGTAAATATGTATAATATTTATTTCAATAATCCAGTGAGGTTGTGATGAACTCAAGGTGTGTCCATAACGGAATGAAATTAGACTCCTGTATTTACCCTCTGTATTTTCTTGTAAATGCTACAGTCTTCAGGAATTAAGATACTAGGCAGAGAATGACTTTTTAACAGTGATAAATTGTGTGTGGAGGACAGTGTTTAATACACTTCAGGTGCAGCGTGAACTGAGGATAGTGCCTAGTGTTGGGACACTGTTGGAGGTTATTTACATCCTTGGATCTACAACCGCCAGGCTTGTTGCAAGGACCACTCATCCCCATTAACAAATTTGTAGGGATAGCTTGAGGTACAGGCAAAGTTCATTTATTATATTATATTATATATATATATATATATAATATATATACCAGAGATGGGCATCAGGTGTCCTCTATCAGTCTCTACCTCATTTTGGAGATATAGTATCTCACTGAACCTGGAGCTCACTGCTTTTGCTAGACTGGCTGGCCAGCGAGTTCCATGTATTCTCCAATCTCTGCTGCCAGTGTTGGGATTAGAGGTGTATGCCATTTTTAAAATGCGGGTGCTGGGGATCCAACACAGTTCCTT
This sequence comes from Rhizomys pruinosus, assembly GCA_009823505.1. Taxonomy (NCBI): domain Eukaryota; kingdom Metazoa; phylum Chordata; class Mammalia; order Rodentia; family Spalacidae; genus Rhizomys; species Rhizomys pruinosus. Next base: position 2,460,450 of record VZQC01014995.1, on the reverse strand, counting down.
ATGCTTGTATATCACCACTTTTACTGCCTGAGCTGTTTCCCCTACCCTCTAATCTTTTTTACTAGCTTCTTGAAAGCCTCTACAATCATATTTGTATATTTTGTTACTGGACAGTTTCTTATGTGGGAACTCATTTTTCAAAAACTATACCAATTTCTTTAAAAAATTACCTGCTGATAATCATCACTTGCATGCATAGTACTCGTTATACTGAAAATGCACCCATGTACAGAGTATTTAATTTTCTTCTTATCTCTGTCAAGTAGAGCAGATAGATAGGTTATATACACTTTTCAAATAATTAACCAGAGTCAGAGAAGTTGAAAGGCCTGCTTAAAGTTGTACTAGGCAAGGAATGAGCAGCACATCTACACATCTCTTGTTCTGTGGGTCCTGCACTGCCCCTCATCACAGAGATTTACCTCCCCATGGAAGGTTTTCAGTTAAGAGGAAAGGCTTGAAAATTGAAGTGTTTAATGTACAACAAATGTAACTTCAAGATTAATGGTAGGAGCCACACAAAGGTACACTCTGGGGTGCCTGTTTATTTATACCACACAAACCTAAAACCCATGGAAGAAAGATCCTGGGAAACATTTCTGTCTTCAAGTCTTATCCCTTCACAAACATTTGTCAAATGCTTTTTATCAGAAATAAAAGGCTCAATTTTATGGGTGACAAGGGAAACAAAACATAAGGTCAAGCCAATAATATTTGTTTCTTTCATTTAGCATGTATCAAAGATTTTTATTATAGGCTTTAAGATTTTGGAAGACATACTAACTGAATGGAATGAGTAGATGGGAAAATTTATGGAAAATGGAAATATATCAAGAAACAGTTGTATTAACTTTATTTACATGTTGTGAATCATGGTGACTATGGGTTCTTTAGAATATTCAAATGTGGAATGCATAGATCTTAGATCAGGGGATTTTGCTGGACAACCTGAACCACAGGGAGGGGCCAGGCACTTTAGCTAGGTGGATTATTGAATAACTGAATCATTGTCTTGTGTGGCTGTTGGGGTGGAGTTGCCCAGCTAGCCAGTATAAAGGTAAGCCTGTTGGTACTGGGGGACTCCAGAGTACAGAGCTAAGATCAGGGGATCTCTCTGGATCATCTGAAGCACAGAGTACCAGAGCTGCTAATTAAGCCACTCACTCCTCTCCCCACCCCCAACTGGAATTGTGGAGGGAGTGTCCAAATGGGACCACAGTAGCGATTCTGGGGTGCAAGGCAATAAATGTAACATTGAACCTGAGACAACTCCAGTCACAAAACACCAAGCCCTACAAACAACTAGAGGAACTGGCTCAGCAGGGTACCAACTGGGTGGTTACCTACCCCGTTTTAGGAGAATCTTCAGAACAGAAAGGAAAGGGTGAGTTAGACTTCCAATATAAAACCAAAATTGGAAAGTCTGAAACCTAGACAAGTCAACACTCCATAAACAAGTAGAAAACAACAAAGGCATCTGAAGGAAGAAAGGAAAGCAAGCCTTCAACACAGTGAAGAAACATTTGAGATTTGCATTAGAATAAAAAAAAACCCATATGCCAAAAACACAATGAAAGATCAACATGGGAAAAACACAGAATAATAATTCCATGCCAAACTCTACCAACCCTATAGAAGATTCCTACAATGAGATCTCCTTAGAGGTATCCCAGGACACAGATCTTAGAAGAACAATATAGACAATTTTACACATATTCAAAGAAATCAAAGAATATAAATGAGTCAGAGAACTAAGGAGAGAGAATGACAAATGAATCAGAAGAGACAAAGAGGGCCATTACATCTTTATCAAAGGAACAATTAGCCATGAATATTTCACAATCATGAATATATATGCACCAAACTCTGGTGCACTGAATTTTATAAGCACAATTCTACAGGACCTCAAGGCACAGATTTACCCCAGCACACTCATAGTAGGGTACTTCAATACCCTACTGAGCCCTTTGGACAGGTCAACCGGACAAAGAATAAACAAAGAAAAATCTGAATTGAATGATATGATACACCAAATGGACCTCACAGACATCTACTGAATATTCCAACCAAGTACCAGAGAATACATTTTCTATTCAGCAACCCATGGAACATTCTCCAAAATCTACCACATACTGGGACACAGAAAAAAACCTCAACAAATACAAAAAGATTGAAATAATTTCATGCATTCTATCAGACCACAGTGCAATAAAGCTCAATATCAACACAAGGATAAGCCCTACTATCTACCAGAACACATGGAAACTAAACAACACACTCCTGAATAATGAATGGGTCAAGGAAAAAAATTAAGAAACAAATGAAATCATTCCTAGAAGGAAATGACAATGACAATACAACACAACAAAACCTATGGGATATTTAGAAGCAGTCCTAAGAAGGAAGTTTATAGCCCTGGGTATCTATATTAAAACAAACAAACAAACACACAAAAAAACAGAAAGAGCACAAATAAACAATCCAACACTGCAGCTAATAACACCAAAGATAACAAAAAATGAACCCTAAATTCAACAGACAGGAAGAAATAACAAAAAAATCAGAGCAGAAATCAATGAAATAGAAACAAGGAAAATAATACAAAAAATTAATGAATCAAAAGTTCATTATTTAAAAGAATAAACAAGATTGACAGGCCTCTAGCCCAGTTAACCAAAAGAAAGAAAGAGTAACTCCAAACCAATAGAATTTGTGATGAAAGGGGGGATATCACAACAAACAACTAAAAGATCCAGATAATCATATGGGAATACTTCCAAGAAGAGATTGACAGCTTAAACAGACACATAATATATGAAGAAATTGAAAATGTAACAAGAAAGCTCCCAACTAAAAAAAAAAAAAAAAAAGCCCAGGTCCATATGGTTTCACCTCAGAATTCTATAAAGCATTTAAAGAAGACTTAAAACCATTATTACTCAAACTGTTCAGAAGGATACGAGCAGAGGGAAATCTCCCAAATTCCTTCTGTGAAGCCAGCATCATTCTAATACCAAAAACAAAAATGAGAACTATAGAACAATCTCATTAATGAACACAGATGAAAAATTCTCAACAGAAAATACTTCCCATGCTCATGGATTGGAAAAATTAATATAGTAAAAATGTCCATTCTACCCAAATTAATATACAGATTCAATGCAATCCCAATCAAAGTCCCCATGAGTTGCTTCACAGACTTAGAAAAAAATGCTTAAATTCATATAGAAAAACAAAAGATCTCGAATTGCTAAAACAACCCTGAGTAAAAAGTACAGTACAGGGGGATTGCTTTACCCGACTTCAAGCATATTACAGGGCCATAGTCATAAAGACAGCCTGGTACTGGCACAAAACAGGCCCATTGACCAATAGAACAAAATTGAAGATACAAACGAGCTCATGCAATTGCAGCTACCTCATATTTGACAAATGGGAAAAACAAGATCAATGGAGGAAGGATAGCATCTTCAGCAAATGGTGCTGGAAAATTGGATCACCATCTGTAGAACAAAATTAAACCCCTACCTCTCACCCTGTACAAAAATCAACTCCAAGTGGATCAAAGATCTCAATATGAAATGGGAAACCCTGAAAGTGATAGTAGAAAAAGAAGTTGGCAGCAACCTACAAGGCATAGGTGTAGGAAAAGACTTTCTTTATTATTATTATTATTATTATTATTATTATTATTATTATTATGAATATACTGTCTGCGTGTAAGTAGGTTCACCTGTGTTGTGCAATGCTGTGGAGGTCAGAAGAGGATGTTGGATTCCACTGGAACTGGAGATAAAGATGGTTCCTAGCTGCCATGTGGGTGCTGAGAATTGAACCCGAGTCCTCTGCAAGAGCAGTCAGTGCTCTTAACTGCTGAGCCATCTCTCCAGCCCAAAGAAAAGACTTTCTAAGTCAGATAGCAGCTGTACAAGAAATATGGTCAACAGCTGACCAGTGGGACCTCATCAAACTCAAAAGCTTCTGTACAGCAAAAGAAACAATCAAGGAAGTGAAGAGAAAACCCACAGAGTGGGAGGAAATCTTCACCAGTGATGTATCAGACAGAGCTTTAACATGCAGAATATATAAATTACTAAAAAAAACAAAGAAGTAAGAAAACAAATGACTCACTCAAAAGATTGAGTAAAGAGCTGAACAGAGACTTCACCTATGAGGAAGTAAAGATGGCTGAGAAGCACCTTGAAAAGTCTTCAACATCACTAATAATTAAGGAAATGCAAATTAAAAACTCTTTAAGATATCATCTTAGACTGGCTAAGATCAAGAAAACAAAAGATACCAAATGCTGGAGAGGTTGTGGGGAAAGGGGATCACTTATCCACTGCTGATGGGAATGTAAACTCATACAACCACTGTGGAAAGCAGTGTGAACTCTTAAAAGACTCAAAGTGAGCTTACCACCTGACCCAGTCATACCACCTCTGGGTATATACCCACAAGACTCTTCCTATTGCAAAGATACATGCACATCTATGTTTATTGCAGCTCTTTTCACAATAGGGAAGAGTTGGAACCAACCCAAATGCCCCTCAACTGACGAGTGGATAACAAAAATGTGGTACATCTACACAATGGAATTCTATGCAGCAGTAAAGAAAGATGACATCATGAGATTTGCAGGTAAATGAATGGAACTTGCAGTGGTTATGCTAAGTGAAGTAACCCAGTCCCAAAAAAACAAACAGGGAATGGTTTCCCTCATTTGTGGTTGCTATTCCCCAATTGACAGAAATGCTGAGCAATGCTATTGTTATATTTCTTTCTATCTGAAAGCAACTGTGATGTTACAATGTGAATATCTTAATGAGCCCTAGAATTAACTTACCACCTACTTTCAGGCATGGTATTTAATGTACATGGGTGGAAGGTATATATTCATATTTGAGTAATATAAAATTAAAAGAAACAATCTGAACTTCTGAACATAAAAAGAAGGGCTGGAGAGATGGCCTAGCGGTTAAGAGTGCTAACCACTCTTACAGAGGACCCAGGTTCAATCCCCAGTACCCACATGGCAGCCGAGAACCATCTGAAACTCCAATACCAGGAGAACTCCGGTTCCAGGGGAATCTGACACCCTCTTCTGACCTCTGAAGCATTGCACGACACGGGTGCACATTCATACACATACAGAAAAAAATTTTAAAAAAAAGTGGGGCTGGAGAGATGGCCTAGCGGTTAAGAGCGCTGACCGCTCTTACTGAGGACCCGGGTTTGATCCCCAGCACCCACATGGCGGCTGAGAACCGTCTGAAACTCCAATTCCAGGAGAACTCCAGTTCCAGGGGAATCCGAGACCCTCTTCTGAACTCCGCGGTGTTGCACGACACGGGTGCACAGACTTGCATGCAGACAGTACATTCATACACATACAGAAATAAATAAAATTAATAAAAAAAATTTTTTTAAATTAAAAAAAAGAAGGGATGTGTGGATGAAAGTGATCAATGAATACCAAGTTGGTTGATGATGCTTTGGTGTATGATTTTACAGTAGGATCAATATAGATGTGATATGGCATGCATTTCAAAAGCCTCAAAGAAATAATGTGTAATTTTGTTCAAAACTGTGGAATTTTTACCACAAAGAAATTATACATTTTTAACAACCTAGACATGTTCAGCAGTTTTAAGTTTTAAATGATGTAAATATGCATGAAACATCATGTGACCCTATAAACATATACAATTTTATATGTGTATATGTCAGCCAAAATAAATTAAAAATCCAAAATACTTGCAAACTGCATACAGACCCAACATGAAAAATATCATCTATCATGATGAAGTTGGATTCATACCAGAGATGCAGTAATGGTTCAACATATGAAAATCAATAAATATCATAAAACATATAAATGGACTAAAAGACCAAACACCACACCCATCCTAATTGATGCAGAAAAAGCCTTCTACAAAATCCAGCATCACTTCATGCTTAAAGACCTAGAAAGAATTGGACTGGAGGGATCATTGCTGAACATAATCAAAACCAGGAGAAAAGTCATAAGCATTCCCCTTAAAGGTAGGAACTCAGCAAGGCTGCCCTTGTCACCACTCCTCCTCAAGATAGTTCTTGAAACACTTGCTAGGGCAATAAGGCAAGAAATGGAAATTAAAGGAGTACTAATTGGAAAAGAAGTCAAGCTATCCCCTTTTGCAGATGATATGAAAGTTTACCTAAGGGATGCTAAAAATGCCACAAGAAAACTCCTAGAAATGATTAAGAGTTTCAGTAAAGTGGCAGGATATAATATTAACCTAGAAAAATCAGTAGCCTTTCTTTACACCAACAACAAGTAACTGAAAAAGGAATATAAGGACAGCTTCCCACTCACAATCACCACAAAACAATAAAATACCTAGGAACAAACCTAACCAAAGATACCAAAGATCTCTACAACAAAACATTTAAAGCTCTGAGAAGGAAATTGAAGAAGACATAAGGAGATGGAAATATCTCCCATGCTCATCAATTGGAAAAGTTAATATAGTAAAAATGTCCCTTCTACCCAAATTAATATACAGATTCAATGCAATCCCAATTAAAATCCCTAAGAATTTCTTCACAGGCTTGGAAAAAACATCCTTAAATTCATATGGAAAAACAAAAGACCCCGAATGGCCAAAGCAACCCTGAGTGAAAAGAGCAATACAGGGGGATCTCTTTACCAGACTTCAAACTATATGAGAGGGCTTTACTCATAAAAACAGCTTGGTATTGGCACAAAGACAGACGTATAGACAATGCAAATGGTGTTGGTAAAATTGGATCCCCACTTATAATTAAACTCCTACCTCTTGCACGGTACAAAAATCAACTCCAAATGCATCGAAGACCTCAACATGAAACTTGAAACTCTGAAGATGATACAGAAAAACATTGGCAGCAACCTACAAGACATAGGTGTAGGAAAAGACTTTCTAAATCAGATAGCAGGTGCACAGGAAATAAAGTTGACAATTGACAAATGGGACCTCATTAAACTCAAAAGCTTCTGTACAATGAAAGAAACAACCAGGGAAGTGAGGAGAAAACCCATAGAGGCAGAGGAAACATTCACTGCTAATACATCTGACAAAACATTAACTTCCAGAACATATAAACTACTCAAAAACCAAAGAAGAAAGAAAACAAATGACCCACTCAAAAGATGGAGTAAGAGCTGAACAGAGACTTCACAAGTGAGGAATTAGAGATGGCTGGGAAACATCTTAAAAAAGTGTTCAAGAGTAAAGGGAGACCCTGTCTCAAAAATACCAAAAAAAGTGTTCAAGGCTGCTAATAATTAAGGAAATGCAAATTAAAAGCACTTTAAGATATCATCTCAGATAAGACTGCCTAGGATCAAGAAAAACAAATGATACCAAATGCTGGAGAAGTTGTGGGGAAAGGGGAACACACATCCACTGCTGGTGGGAATGTAAACTTGTACAACCAGTATGGAAAGCAGTGTGGAAAACCCTTAAAAGACTCAAAATGAGCTTACCACCTGACCCAGTCATACCACTCCTGGGTATATGCCCACAAGACTTATTCTACCACAGACATACATGCACAGCCATGTTTATTGGAGCTTTCTTTCACAATAGCAAAGAGCTGTAACCAATCCAAATGCCCCTCAACTGACCCAGTGGATAGAGAAAATGCGGTCCATGTACACAATGGAGTTCTATGCAGCAGGAAAGAAATATGACATCCTGAACTTTGCAGGTATATGGTTGGAACTAGAAGATATTGTGTTAAGTGAAGTAACACAGTCCCAGAAAAACAAATGATGAATGGTATCCCTCATCTGTAGATGCTAGCACCAATCACCTAGTTAAAAGGCAAACTGAGCAATGTTAATGCTATATTCCTCATGATCAGAAAATGACTGTGCTCTTATATTGTGAACCTTATATTGTGAAGAATGAGAAAAATACTTCTTGTCATGGCATTGTGTCTAACACAATATTTATTTTATGGGAGTGCTTCTTAGTATTTCCTATAGAAAGCTGCTTGAGCTTTGGTCCAAGCCTTTTCTAAATTGTTTCACATTAGTTAAAAGTATCAGGGTGGTATAACAGCATTTCTGGATGCTTAACACCATAGTTAACACCCATACCAATTTGGCAGAGGGACATAAGGGATAACTTTGTTCCTTGCCCTCAGAGGTGAACTAAGTCCCAGGGGACTATGTATGGGGACATCTCTTGAAATGTCCTGCAAATGTGAGTCAACAGTCTTCCTGTGCAGGTGGGTCTTGGAAATCTGCTAATGGGACTTCAGCCAGTGTCCAGTCTATAAAAAGGAAAGTCTGCTCATGCTTCAAAAAGGGATGGAAGTGGTAAATGAAAAGCCAAAAGGAACCAGGGGCTCCTTCCACCTCCAAAACCTGAATGACCCCTGAGGACCAGATCCTCAACTGACCTTGAGAAAAACAAAACTTTGTTAGTCTGGGCTATGTGGCCTTAAACTTCCAAAAGGAATGTATAACCAGAAAAAAAAATGTATCAGGCTGGTGTAACTTAGCCTTTCTGGATGCTTAGCGGTCATACTTAATGCCCATACCAATTTGGCTGAGGGTCTTTATTCCTTGCCCTCGGAGGTCAACTAAGTCCCAGGGGACTATGCATAGGGGCATGTCTTTGAATGTCCTGCAAATGTGAGTCACAAGTCTTCCTGTTCAGGGAGGTCTTGGAGATCCACTAATGGGACTTCAGCCAGTGTCCAGTCTATAAAGAGGAAAGTCTGCTCATGGTTCAAAAAGGGAAGCCTGGTCTAGCAAGACCTGACTTTGTCCTCAAGTGAATGGAACTGGTAAATGAAAAGCCAAAAGGAGCCAGGGGCTTCCCCCCAAGCCCCAAACCTGAGTGACTGTTGAGGACCAGATCCTCAACTGACCTTGAGAAAACAAAAACCTTGGTTAATCTTGGCTAACTGTGTGGCCTTAAACATCCCAAAGCAAAGTATAACCAGAAATAAATAAATATTAAGGCCTGTTTTGTTTTTGTTTGTAGCAATCTGAGGCTTTTCTTCCTTTCAATGTTCAGATAGGTCAACCTTTCAGTTGGCACTTTATGATACATCCTACTCAATGCAAAGCTGTATCTTTTCTTTCTCAGCCATTAAGTTGGTGACATTTTGACCAGTTGGAACATACAAATCTTTTCCTGTAGTTAGTTTTAAGATTTGAATTGCAAGGTTTTTGACGAAAAGGCTTCCTGTTTAGGATTTTGGCATCTGTGCTCATTAGGGAGATGGGTCTTTAGTTCTCCTTTTTGGTTGTATCTTTCCCTGGTTTTGGTAGTAGCGTGATGCTGGCTTTATAGAAGGAATCTGGGAGAACTCCCTCTGTTTTTATCCTTCTAAACAATTTGAGTAGTAATGATTGTAAGTCTTTTCGAAATATTTTATAGAATTCTGCCATGAAACCATCTGGGCCTGGGCATTTTTTGGTTGGGAAGCTACTTATTACATCTTCAATTTCTTCCTGTACTATTGGTCTATTTAGGCTATCGATCTCTTCTTAGTTGAGCTTTGGTGATTCCCAGGATTTCAGATATTCATCCATTTCTTCTAGGTTTTCAAACTTAGTAGAATATAAGTTTTTGAAGTATTCCCGTATGATTGTCTGTATCTTTTCATTGTCTGTTGTGATATTTCCCCTTTTGTCACAGATTCTATTGATTTGGAGTTGTTCCCACTTTCTTTTGGTTAACTGGGCTAGAGGTCTGTCTATCTTGTTTATTCTCTCAAAGAACCAACTTTTGGGTTCATTGATTTTTTTGTATGGTTTTCTTTGTTTCTATTTAATTGATCTCTGCTCTGATTTTTGTTATTTCTTCTTGTCTGTTCCATTTAGGGTTCATTTGTTGTTGTCTCTCAAGTATTTTTAGCTGCAGTGTTAGATCATTCACTTGTGCTCTTTCTGTTTTTTTAATGTAGGCACTTAGAGCTATAAACCTGCCTCTTAGGACTGCTTTTAAAGTGTCCCATAGATTTTGCTGTGTTGCTTTATCATTGTCATCCAGTTCCAGGAATGTTTTTATTTCTTTATTTATTTCTTCCTTGATCATTTCATTATTCAGGAGAGTGTTGTTTAGTCTCCATATGTTCCTGTAGGTTGTAGGGTTTATTCTGGTATTGATATTGAGTTTTATTGCACTGTGGTCTGATAGAATGCATGAGATTATTTCAATCTTTTTATATTTGTTGAGTTTTTCCCTGTGTCCCAGAATATGGTCTATTTTGGAGAATGTTCCATTAGGTGCTGAGTAGAAAGTGTATTCTCTGGTGTTTGGGTGAAATATTGGATAGATGTCTGTGAAGTCCATTGGTGTATTGTGTCATTTAGTTCAGATGTTTCTTTGTTTATACTTTGTCCTGTTGATCTGTCTAGGGGACTTAATGGGGTATTGAAGTCCCTAATATTAGTGTGCTGGGGTTAATCTGTGCCTTGAGATCCTGAAGAATTGTCTTTATAAAGTTTGGTGCACCGGTGTTTGGTGCATATATATTCATGATTCTGAAATCTTCTTTGTCAATTGTTCCTTTAATAAAGATGTAATGGCCCTCTTTGTCTCTTTTGATTTCTTTTGCTTTGAAGTCTATTTTGTCTGATATTAGAAGAGCCACACCTGCTTTCTTTTTTGTACCATTTGCTTGGAATACTTTCTTCCATCCCTTCACCTTAAGTTGGTGCCTATCCTTGAAATTGAGGTGGGTTTCTTGTAGACCACATATAGATGGGTTTTGTTTCCTAATCCATTCTCCCAGTCTATGCCTTTTGATTGGGGAGTTTAGCCCATTAATATTTAAGGCTATAATTGAAAGATGGATGTTGCTTCCTTTCACTTTATTATCCATTTGGACTTCTAGCCTCTGATTTTGCTCCTATTTTTGTTTTTATTCGTTTCTTTTCCTAGGTGTTTGAGGATTGTTGCTCCTCTCTTCTGCCCTTTAGTTGCTTCAAGTATTTTATGAAGAGTTAGTTTTCCAGACATGTATTCCATCATCTTGTTAATGTCATGGAAGATTTTTCTCTCTCCTTCAACTATAGTCGACATTTTGCTGGGTAGAGTATTCTGGGTTGGCATCCATAGACCCTTAACACTGGGAATGGTTTGCTCCATGTTCTTCTTCTTGTAATTTTGATGGGTTTCCCTTTGTATGTGACTTGTTTTTCTTTTGTAGCCCTCAGAATTTTGTCTTTGTTTTGGGCATCTAGCATTTTAACTATGATATGGCGTGGGGTGTTTCTTTTCTGATCTTGTCTATTTGGGGTCCTATGTGCTTCTTGTATTTGTATGGGTTTGTCTATTTTTAGTTTGGGGAAATTTTCATCTATTATTCTGTTGAAGATCTGATCAATACTATTCTCTTGAGATTCTTCTCCTTCCTCTATTCCTATGATGCGGAGGTTTGATCTTTTCATAGTGTCCCATATTTCCTGGTTGTTCCACTTTTGTGTATTTTTAAATTTTTCATAATCTTTATTTGAACTTTTAATTGCTCTGTGTTATCTTCCAGATCTGATATTCTTTGTTCTGCTTCCTCCATTCTACTTCTGAGGCTTTTTCCTTTCCTTTCTTCTTGATTGAATGAGTGTTCTAATTCCTTTTTCATTTCATCCTGTGTTTTCTTTAGTACTTCCATTTCCTTTTTGAGCTTCTCAATCGCTTCTTGGTGCTTCTCAATCTCTTCTTGGTTCTCCTTACTTCGTTGGATGGCTTCCTTTCTCAGTGTTTCTACTTCCTTTTGGAGTTTGTTTTTTTCTCCCTCTAGTTCTTTCTGGAGTTTGTTGGTCTGTTCCTTTAGTTCTTTCCGAAGTTTGTCATTGTATCGCTCTAGGTCCTTTTAGAGTTTTTCATTCTCTCTCTTTAGTTCTCTGAATTCCTCTTTATGTTCTTTAATTTCTCTGCATAGGTCTGCAATTATTCCTCTAAGATCTGTTCCTTAGGTCTCCTCCAAGGGGTTCCCATTGTAGCTATCTCCTACAGGTTTGGTTTGGTAGAGCTTGGTGCAGGATTATCCTGTGCCTTTCCCATGTTGTCCCTTCTTCGTGTCCCTGGCATGTGGGCTTCCCTTTTGTGGTTCAGATCACAAATACCTTTTCACTATGTTAGCGGATGGTTTTGCTTTCCTCCTTCAGATGCCTTTTTATTCCCTTTCCTCCTCCTTGTTTATGGAGTATTGACTTGTCTAGTTTTCAATTTTGTTTATATATTGGATATTGGAAGCCAAAGCACTCTTCTCTTCTTGTTCTGAAGGTTCTCCCAGCAGCCCGCACAAAGGTGCAGAGCCACTGACCCAAATACACTGACCCTCTGGCCCTGGTGCCAAAGGTGAAGGGTGGGCCCGCCCAGAAGTCCTCAGAAACACGACCCCCTAGCTGCAGCCCACCTCCAAAAGTACTTGCCTAAGTGACTTCTGGGCAGCCCGCACAAAGGTGCAGAGCCACTGACCCAAATCCGCTGACCCATTTTTCCCCAGCGCCAAAGGCAAAGAATGGTCCCACCCAGAAGTCCTCAGCGACATGACCCCCTAGCTGCAGCCAATGTTTTTATTTTTTATAATGCTTTTATTGATGTGTATTTCAGACATCATATCTCAGTTCAGTTTAAACATATTCCCCCTCCCCCTCCCCCACCCCTACCCCAGATTATTCATTCTGCCATAACTGTCCTACCTCTTTCAGTCTTTTTTTATGTTTAGGAATTCACATTTTCCTCCTTTAGTTTTATATTACTCTAAAATTTGAATACATACTTTCCATTCATATTCAGTAATTAGAGAGTCTGAAAGTAAGTGGTGGATCGATTCTAGACCCTGTTAAGAGATTTACATTATAACAACATAGTTGCTTTCAGATAAACAGAAATATAACAATAATGTTGTTCAGCTTCCCTTTCATCTGGGGGGATTTGGTGTTTGCATCCACAAATGATAGAGACCATTCACTGCTTGTTTTTCTGGGACTGCATTACTTCACTTAGCATAATGGCTTGGAGTTCCATCCATTTACCTGCCAAGTTCATGATGTCATCTTTCTTTACAACTGAATAGTACTCCATTGTGTAGATGTACCACAATTTTGTCATGTCAGTTGAGGGGCATTTGGGTTGGTTCCAGCTCTTCACTATTGTGCTATTGTGAATAGAGCTGCAATAAACATGGATGTGCATGTATCTTTGTGGTAGGATGAGTCTTGTGGGTATATACTCATGGGTGGTATGGCTGGGTCAGGTGGTAGGCTCATTTTGAGTTTTAAGGGTTTTCCACACTGCTTTCCATAATGGTTGCACAAGCTTACATTCCCACCAGCAGTGGATGAGTGTTCCCATTTCCCCATAACCTATCCAGCATTTGGTGTCTTTTGTGCTCTTGATCTTAGCCAGTCATATCAGAGTGAGATGATATCTGAGAGTGGTTTTAATTTGTATTTCCTTCATTATTAATGATGTTGAACACTTTTTAAGATGTTTCTCAGCCATCTTTACTTCCTCACTGGTGAAGTCTCTGTTCAATTCTTTACTCCATCTTTTGAGTAGGTCATTTGTTTTCTTACTCCTTTGTTTACTGAGTAGTCTATATTTTCTTGACAATGCTCTGTGAGATGAAACACTGTTGAAGATTTTCTCCCACTCTGTGGGTTTTCTCTTCACTTTCTTGATTGTTTCTTTTGCTGTACAGAAGCTTTTGCGTTTGATGAGTTCCGATTTGTTGACTATTGACTTTATTTTCTGTGCAGCTGCTCTCTGATTTAGAAAGTCTTTTCCTACACCTATGTCTTGTAGGTTGTTACCAACGTTTTCTTTTATCACCTTCTGTGTTTCAGGTTTTATGTTGAGATCTTTGATCCACTTGGAATTGATTTTTGTACAGGGTGAGAGGTAGGGTTTTAATTTTGTTCTACAAATGATGATCCAGTTTTGCCAGTACCATTTGCTGCAGATGCTATCCTTCCTCTAATGAGCTTTTTTCGCCCCTTTGTCAAATATGAGGTGGCTGAAACTTTATGAGCTCAAGTTTTGATCTTCGATTTTGTTCCATTGGTCAATGGGTCTGTTTTTGTGACAATATCAGACTGTCTTTATGACTATGGCCCTGTAATATTGCTTGAAGTCTGTAGCGCAATCCACTCTGTATTGCATTTTTCACTCAGGGTTACTTTAGCTATTTGGGGTTTTTTGTTTTTCCATATGAACTTAAGGACTTTTTCTCCAAGTCTGTGAAGAAGCTCATGGGGATTTTCATTGGGATTGCAGTGAATCTGTATATAAATTTGCATAAAGTGGTCATTTTTACTATATTAATTTTTCCAATCCATGAGCATGGGAGATCTTTCCATCTTTTGATGTCATTTTCAATCTCCTTCTTCAGGGGTTTAAATTTTTTGTTGTAGAGATCATTGGCATCTTTGGTTAGGTTTGTTCCGAGGTATTTTATTATTTTTGAGGCTATCGTGCATGGGAAGGGCTTCTTATACTCCTTCTCCACTTGTTTATTGTTGGTGTAAAGAAAGGCTACTGATTTTTCTAGGTTAATTTTGTATCCTGCCACTTTACTAGAAGTTTTCTGGGGATAGAGAGATGGCCTAGCGGTTAAGAGTGCCAACTGCTCTTACAGAGGACCTGGGTTCGATCCCCAACACCCACATGGCAGTCAAGAACCATCTGAAACTCCAATTCCAGGAGAACTCCAGTTCCAGGGGAATCCGACACCCTCTTCTGACCTCCGCATCATTGCATGACAGGGGTGCACAGACTTGCATGCAGACAGTACATTCATACACATACAGAAATAAATAAAAAAAATTTAAAAAAAAGTTTTCTGGTGGAGTTTTCAGCATCCCTTAAGTAAACTATCAAATCATCAGCAAAAAGGGATAGCTTAACTTCTTTTCTGATTAGTACTTCTCTAATTTCTTTATCTTGTCTTATTGTCCAAGCAAGCATTTCAAGCACTATGTTAAAGAGGAGAGGCGATAAGGGGCAGCCTTGCCAGGTTCCTGCCTTTAAGGGAAATGATTCCAATTTTTCTCCATTTAGGATGATGTTGCAGTGGGTTTGCTATATATGGATTTGATCATGTTGAGGATTCAGTCAGATTCCCTGTAAGCCTTTAAATATGAAGAGATGCTGGATCTTGTCAAAGGCTATTTCTGCATCAATTGAGATGATTGTGTGGTTTTTGTCTTTCAGTCCATTTATGTGTTTTATGATATTTATTGATTTACATATGTTAAACTGTCCCTGGAGTTCTGGTATGAATCCCGCTTGGTCATGATGGATGATCTTTTTGATGTGGGTCTGTATGCGATTTGCAAGTATTTTGTTGAGAATTTTTGTATCTATGTTCATTAATGAGATGGGTCTATAGCCTTCTTTTTTGGTTGTATCTTTGCCTGGTTTGGGTATTAAGGTGATGCTGGCTTCATAGAACGAATTTGGGAGAATTCCCTCTGTATCCTTCTGAACAGATTGAGTAGTAATGGTTGTAGGACCTCTTTAAATGTTTTATAGAATTCTGCTGGGAACCCATCTGGACCTGGGCTTTTTTTAGTTGGGAGGTTTTTTTTTATTACATTCTCAATTTCCGCAAACATTATGGGTCTATTTAAACTGTCAATCTCATCGTGGTTAAGCTTTGTTGGTTCCCAGGATTTCAAATATTCATCCAGTTCTCTTAGGTTTTCAAATTTAGTGGAGTATAGGTTTTTGAAGTATTCACATATGATTGTCTGGATCTTTACTTTGTCTGTTGTGATGTTTCTCCTTTCAACACAAATATTGATTTGGAATTGCTCTTTTTTTTTTTTTTTCTTCATTTTCTTTTTGCTTAACTGGGCTAGAGTTCTCTTTATTTTGTTTATCTTTTCAAAGATCCAGCTTTTGGATTAGTTGATTCCATGTATTGTTTTCTTTGTTTCTATGTCATTGATTTCTGCTCTGATTTTTGTTATTTCTTCCTGTCTGTTGGGTTTAGGGTTCATTTGTTGTCTTTCAAGTGTTTTTAGCTGCAGTGATAGATCATTTATTTGTTCGCTTTCTGTTTTTTTGATGTGTACACTTAGGGCTATAAATTTCCCTCTCAATACTGCTTTTAAAGTTACCCACAAGTTTTGTTGTGTTGTATTGTCTTTTTATTCCGTTCCATGAATAATTTTATTTCATTCTTTATTTTTTCCCTGACCCATTCATTATTCAGGATGGTGTTGTTTAGTCTCCATGTGTTCTTGTAACTAGTTGGGCTTATTCTGGTGTTGATTTTTGAGCTTAATTTCAATGTGGTCTGATAGAATGCATGGAATAATTTCAATCTTTTGTATTTATTGAGATTTCTTTTGTTCCCCAGTATTTGGTCACTTTTGGAGAATGTTCCATGAGGTGCTGAGTAGAAAGTATATTCTCCAGATCTGATACACACTCATTGACTGTCTTAGTTCCCCTCCCTTCCTTCATGGGTAACCTCCCTCTTCATTTTAAGGAGCCTCAGATGGCCGCCCTTAATGCTCTCCTCCAAACCCACAGTCTTATTCCTCTGGCCTCATTTATTCCATTCCTCCTTGCTATAATTGTGAGCCTTAAAGGCTCCTGGGCAGAAGACATTCTGGATGAGCATAACTCGGGCTGCCACAAGAACACCAAGGAGAAGTTGGTCCCTGCCCTTTGTCCTCGACTTTCACCTGGACAAGGAAGGTTTCCCCCATCCCAACCCCCCTAAACTTCCTTCAGCAGCACCTATTAGGGATACTCATTCGCCTCCACAAATTTACCTTTGGAGGGAGGCCCAGGAAGCTCTCTCCCACACTTCAATGTATTCCCTGTTATCGTGGGCACCAATGCTGCCACACAACCATGGATCCCCCAAAGAGCACCAGAGGAACTAAAAGAAATTCGGTCAGCTGTGTCTTTTGGGTAAGAGAGTATTTTCACTTTGATTCTGGTTAAACTCAAATTTCTGGTCTGGAGCACTTGGTTAGGTTCACCTCAGTAATTTGGAATCCTGTGTGAGGCATCGGGATTTTTGGTTCTAGGACTGATGGGGGTCGGCTCCATGCACGCAGCATTTCTTCTCTTCCTGTCCGACCATGTCTTGTGTTTATGATAACTGTTCTTCCATGTGTCTAAGATTCATATAGTCATGGGTCTGTTTTTGTGTGTGTTTGTAATTCAGTCATTATAATTGTCTCATGTTGGTTCAGTCAAACAAAGTGGCCACTTCAAGTTTCCATCCTTTATGTGCACAGAATCATTTGTTTTGGCATGCCAGACTAGATACACACATGCAAACTTTAAAATATGGATATTTTAAAATGTGTTTAAAGGCCTAAATTTTGCATATCATAGACATCTTTAAATTTAAACTCTTCACAACATGTGGTAACTGTTTATAGGAGTCAGCCTCTGATTTGACTGTTTAAGGATCTCATTTTCTAGATGACCTTTTGGTTTGTGTCTACTTTCAAAAGGGTTGTGTGAGTTAATCTGCTTGCTTTGGAGTATTTTTGCTCTGAATGCTCAATTTGACCTCTGTGGGCCAGATTCTCTGGGTGGATGCATCCCTGCTTTAACATACTAACTCATCTTCAAGGCTGGGGGGTGCGTTATAGGAGCTGATCTCCAGGATGGTCTGTGTCTGGGAGGCAAAGGGACCTCCCTGGGTCTGTGCCCTCCTTGCTGATCTGGCAGGCAGTCCATCCTGCATGCTGTATGTTTGTGTTTGTTGAAGAGTTGGTCTCAGAGAACTGGGTGAATAGAACTCATGAAAATTGTACTTCATTCCATGCTGTTAGCCTCCATTAGATGAAGGCATCATATAAAATTTTTGTGATCTCTTTCAGATGTTAGAGCAGCCCTCTCACCCCAGGATCCTGAAGTTTTGGATGTATGTTTGAGTCTTTCTTAAAACTATGGAACCTCAGTTCAGCTTAGGGTAGGAACATATTTGGAGGGTGTAAGTGCCTTAAGCCCTCATACTTAGTGCCTGATCAGAAATATAAATATTTTAATGGTATAACCAGGGTAGCCTAAAAATATCTCTAAATATCTATTATTCTACAAAAGTACTACTGGTTTACGCATGTGTGTTCAACTAAAGTCCTAGGCAGTAGAATCTAAAAACTATCACATGACCAGTCAATTTTAATGCAAAATTATATGTGTTTTAAAATTTTATTTATTAATATTGCCTTTGCATTTAATTAATGCATTCTCTTTGTTTCTTTTGATTGATTGAACTCTGTGTGTGTGCGTGTGTGCGTGTGTGTGTGTGTTTATTTTTTTATTTTATTTAAAAAATTTTTATTTTATTTTATTTATTTTTGTGTGTGTATGAGTGTACTGTCTGCATGTAGGTTTGTGCACCTGTGTCGTGCAATGCCGCGGAGGTCAGAAGAGGGTGTTGGATTCCCCTGGAACTGGAGTTCTCCCGGAATTCGAGTTTCAGACGGTTCTCAGCCGCCATGTGGGTGCTGGGGATCGAACCCGGGTCCTCTGTAAGAGCGGTCAGTGCTCTTAACCGCTAGGCCATCTCTCCAGCCTCGTGTTTATTTTTTAGTAGTAGCCAGAAAATGAGAGAAATGACTGACAGTTTTGTGGTCTAGTGATTTCTACAGTCCCTGTTAGAAATGCTTTTTTGTTCATATTCCCTTGGAGGTATATTACAGGTCTAGATTTTTTCCTTCTTGGAAGGGAATGAATTATAATGGAATGGTGTGTCCTTAGAAGCTGTTTCTGATTCTTGCTTTAGAAACATTCATGTGTCCTTAGTACTTTAATAAAATTATAGGTCAAAGAGTGTCTTTAGTCAGTTATATCCATAGAATTGCCAACAGGGCCACATACATCCCAAGTCCTATAATCTCTAGCAAGCAACTCTATCAAGAAAATAACTTTTCCCTCAGGAGGCAGAGACAGCAGAGGTAAGCCTGTCTTTATGAGTTCAAGACCAGCCTGGTCTACATAGTGAATTCCAGGACAGCTGGGGCCGCAAGGGAACCCTGTCTTGAAAAGACAAAAAAAAAAAAAAAGAAAAGAACTTTTTTTTTGGTTTGTTTTGTTTTGAGACAGGGTCTCTTGTAGCCCAAGCTAATGTCAAGTGTACTATGTAGCCAAGGCTAGCCTTGAACGCTTAATTGTCCTACCACTACCTTACAAGTGCTCTGATTACAGGCAATCATTATACTCTGTAAAGAATTTCTTGTTTCTACACCAGAGATGCAAACCAATATTTTATGCAAATTATTATTTATATAGGTGAAATATTAGCCAGGTCAAGCTTCCAGTAAACAGGATATGGTTCCCATGCATCTACCTTGATTGTGTAGAAAAGGAATATCAAGTTTGTGCCACTTTGTTAACATAGGATGGCTTTCTGATTCCACATCCCCACCTGTAATTCTCTGGGTGGATAAGACCACAGGCTGCTCCTTCTTTGGCTCATATTTCCTTCTACAATTAATTGTCTTTTTAGTTCTTTTAGCAGCCACATTTATTAATGATCACTTGCCATCCAGCAATAAACTCTGTATCATTTAGCCCTTCCAGAATTTTCTAATTTTGATTACAGTGTAACAGGCTGCATGCTTAATTGCTCATTGTTGCTGTTTTCACCTTTCAGATGCAGTAGTTAAGGCTGTTTCTTTCCCTCTTGGCTTTACTTTTCCCTGAAGATTTTCATTTATAACAATCCTATTAACTGTTCCTAATTTTATTCCTTTTGGTTTTCCCTGAGAGAATAAAGAATGCACTCAGTCCCCTCAAATATCTACTTCTTTCTTTTGTTTTCATCTCCCATAGTGTTTCTCAAATTGTTGTGCACTTTAGAAGTAGCTAGGTAGTTTATTTTATTTATTTATTTATTTATTTTTTTTTTGGTCTTTTTGAGACAGGGTCTCCCTGTATCTCCAGCTGTCCTGGAACTCACTTTGTAGACCAGACTGACCTTGAACTCACAAAGATCAGCCTGCCTCTGCCTCTCGAGTGCTGGGATTAAAAGCGTGTGCCACCAGGCCTGGTCTGTTGAGGTATTTCTTGGCCCCTACTTCTGAGTTTCTGGTTCTTTGCTGGAATTTATATGCTGGAAAATTCCCAAGAATAATGACACTGCCAAGATCTAAGTCTTGGGAGCCTGGTAGTAGCAAATTAGCAGAGTACTGGAGAGCTTAGACCTGGAGTCACCTGATGTGCATTCAGATCTCAGCCATGTGGCTTTGGGGAAGTTACTTAATCCCTGTAAACCCTGCTTTTCATATTTATAACATAGGAAAAGGAGCAATTTATCAGGAATACTAGGATTAAATGAGTGCTCCATGCCAAACAATTATTTCTGTGGCAGTATACAATGTTTAATAATGCTAGCTGCTGGTTCTTTTGTAGGATTTGAAGAGTTAATACTCAATTGCCAAAATTAAGAAAGTTTGCCTCTTCCAGAGAAATGGGTCCTTTAGTTTGGAATTGAATTTTCTAGATTGCTGAGGTAATTCTATTTTCCTTTTAAAGTCTGGCTGTGTGGACAGAAAATGAAGTGGAAAAATTATAAGATTTGAGTTACAGTTGAGACTCTGCTTTTGCTAGCTGTGTGACTCACTGCAATTTTTTTCATCTCTCTGATCCAAGTTTCCTGTAAATATCTTCTAAAGTGGTGCTATAAATGGTAAGGACTGTTATATCTAACAAATGAGTCAAAATATTTCAATTTTTGAAAATAAGTATTATTTATGTTATTTCATTATGATTACCAAGAAACATTTTTAGATTGACAACTCTGGAAGAAGCCCCTTTCCATTAGAATTATTTTTAGGAGGTACCGACTTGCTTATATATTTAAACATGTTCTTTTGTATCAGTAATCCACGTGGATTTCATTCTTACTAACTAAAATGCTGTCATCTTTTAGATATTTCACTTAGAAGAAGATACTATCCCAGTGACTACATTTCAAAATAATGCAGAGAGAGGGAGGGAGGGAGGGAGGGAGAGAGAGAGAGAGAGAGAGAGAGAGAGAGAGAGAGAGAGAGAACACAAAGCTAAATTAGGTGATGATAGCAGGACACTGTTAAGAAAGCTTCTCTCTTACAGTGTGGATTGTTCAATTCTGAGAATGGATATTAGACAAAATCATGGCCTTGTTTTCAGTTGATACTGCAGAATTCTTTCAGAAGAGGAAAACTCGTTCTATCTGATCAATGTTTAAAATGTACTATGTGTTATGTTAGGCACTGAAGTGGATCTGAAAATGAAGCATACATTCTCAGTCCGTTAGATGGACTTCGCTCTAGAAAAAGACAGAACAATGTACAAAAGTCACTGCATGTGTCATAAAGATGGTCAAGGGAGAGGGCTGAGAGAGTTTAAAGGAGGAAGAGATTACTTCTGGCTGGGGAATCAGCACCCTCTCATTTTCAGGCAGTGTACTGAGCCATATTAAGCCAGTGTATCCTAGTATCATAAGGAGCCTAGGAAGGACTTGGGAAGCCCAATTTATTGACCTTCACAAAGGATTATATTTAAACCATCTCATACAGATGATGACCTATCCTCCACTGGGGGAGAAAATCCTTCCCTTGAGGGAGACTCTGTAACATTTATTAACTCATTCTAACATTTAACAGCTTTTGCTTGCTGCCAATAAGGTTGCTTCAGCCCTCACAGAAACATCAGGATTGACTCTTGCTGCTTATCTTGGGTATCTGTATCCTTACTTAGTGTTCTGGGAGTCAGAACATGGGTCTGGTGAGGTACGTCAGAAGTTGGGCATCCTGAATTGGGGCCTTGATTCCATCCCAATAGTACCACCTTGAATTAAGTCACATTGGAGCCTCACTCCTCATTTATAGAATGGAGACAATAACACGTCTGCCTCTTAAGATTATAGTGAATATCCAAAACATGATGCATGGTTTAGGTTGAACTACATGTACTTTCAATCTTGATCACTATATGACTGTCTTGATCACTATAAATAAGAGTTATATGCACTTATGTTAATACATGGCTAATAATAGTAATATTATTTGGTAATAAATGGCTTACCAAAAGGCCTAGAGTCTGCCAAAGAGTCACCATTAATAGCCACTATTACCAACAAAAGATAAGAACGCTTATGGTTATTGAATTGCTATCATTAATATCTCAGCACTGGATGATAGTCTTGTAAGTATGCCATTAGAAAATGAAATTGATTTACAGAGAGAGCTCCGTGTATGATGCTGTAAACATGTAAAAGGTAGAGCACCTGGATCAGCAGCCTGCAGATCTCAGGGAATGTTCCAGAGAGGTAGAAGCATTTAAACTGATACATGCAATGTGGGCTAGAGATTTCTGGATAGGTAGATGATGCACAGTCCCTGGCAGAGAAATGAACATGTGCCCAGAACACAGAAGATGGACGGATTGTGGATTGTGAGAGGTTTGAGAACCTGCAGTGATTCTATATGGCTAGAGGGGAAAATAAGATTAAGGAAGAAGGAATGGCTTAAAGTTACATATTACCTTTTTGAAAGTTTTTTTTTTAATATTTTATGTGAATGAGTGTTTTACCTGAATGTTATATATGTACACCACCACCTATGTGTCTGTTGCCCATGGAGACTAAAAGAGGGTGTCAGATCCTCTGGAACTGGAGTTACAGATGATTATGAGGCACCATGTGGGTGCTGGGAACTGAACCCAAGTCTGGAAAGTGCTCTTAATCATTGAGCCATCTCTCTCCACACATACTATTAAAGATGAACTGTCGTGATTGTTTTTCCAGTTCGAAAAGTTCCTCAGGTTTTGTAGAATGATTGGCCTAAAGCAAGTATAGAAGGTCAGGAGGAGGCTGCTGAAGCAGTCCAGCCGAAGAATGGCTGACTGAGCCCAGGCAGTGCTGTGCTTGGTCAAGACTGAATGAAAATTATTTGAGTTTTGATAACTTTCATTGATCCTAGTGATGAGTGGGCTAAGGTGGAAAGATGAAATGTCAGTGGCTCCCCCAAGTGTATCTGCCTCGTGGTCTGGAAATACAGAAAATAACAGTGGTAGGAAGAAAGATACTGGAAAAGGAGAGAACAGGTCAGAAACGCAAAGAACTTGGGTATGCTGCGTTCAAGGTACGTGAGAGATTTCTATTTCCCCATCTTCCATTTGAGCCTCACATTTCTGATCTGACTGTAGCATACGGTGCCCAGCTAGGTGAGAGTCCCAAGGATTCCAAAATCCTTGCCTGGGCACCAGTTAGAGTATGTTTGTTCTAATTTCCCTAGGCTTCTGCCTTCCCAGATGTACTGGTCACATCTGTCCCTGTGTGTGTGAGAGGCTTTTGAGTGAAATGAAGAGAGTGTGATTATTATATTTTTAGGCATTATTCCAAGTATTTTCTGTGAAAAACATAATTTTTTCAGCAATTCTTTGTAGTGGGTATTACTATTCAAGCTATTTCATAAGTAGGATAATCAAAGATGAAAGTGTAACTAACCTGCCCAAGGCTGTGTAATTAGTGAGTTGCAGCACTGGGACCAAGCTGAGGAGGAGGCGCAGGGTTGATTCTGAGCATTATGTTGGTGTATAAAAATATCCTTTCACTATGGACCCCTGTCTGCTGGAATACTTGATAGTGGGGTTTTACTCCTTTAAAAACCGAAGCACTTTATTACGTCCATCACATTTATCTGGCTCACATTTTACATAGTGTTCTTAAGTTTGTAGATTCAAAAAAAAGGCAATTTATAGTTTACGTTTTTTCTATCTAATTCACCTCCAATAGGAAAAGTTTTGGACTTTTGTTATAGTTAATTTTGTTAGATTTGGTATGATATTTATCTTGATTTCTACTTTCAGGTTTCTCTTTTGGAAGAGTCAGAGATGATCTATAACTACAGGCAAGATTTACTTGGTTGGAAAAATTAAATTTATTGCTTATTTTACATTTCAGCTAAAATACAGATTCTTTTCAGGGTTTATTTGATTTTTGCCGGGTCACCCATATAAGGTGTTAACTTATATATGTACAATACTATAGTTCTCACAATTCTCTCATCCAGCCCCGTGACTCTCTAGTGAGACTTCTTGCCTCAGAGGTGATGTATGCTGATGGAATTGGTTCTCTGGGTGGAGGAATCCTTTACATTGGTCCCTTTCTAATCACTGGATGAGGAGAAAACCAAAGGAAATGTTCTTTTTGTAGGTGTGCTTTTATGGATTCCCTGTGCCCCACCCCACTCTTGTTTAATTATAGCCACGGAGAGCAACTACAGTGTGTGTTGGCCTTCAGAACCCTTGGAAGACAAAGCCTCTAATTATTATTGTCATTAAAGTAGGGGTGCATATTCATACAGCAAAAAGCAGTGCCCAGTGATGGCTCTTTGGCAACATTTGTGCTCTCCAGGATGGATCTCTTTAAGCCATCTGTATTAGTCAGTTTTCTGTTGCTGTGATAAAACACCAGACCAAGGAACTTATAAAAGGAAGAGTTTATTTGAGCTTACGATTGTTGGTTCCAGGGAATTAGAGTCCATTGTGGCGGGAAGCGTGGCGGCTGGATCTGGAGCAGCAAACTGAGGGTCACATCTTGTAAAGAGTACAGAAAACAGAGAGGAAGCAACTGTAGACCACGAGGCTTGTTAAAACTCTCTAAGCCTTGTCCCCAGTGACACACTTCCTCCAGCATGGCCACATACCCCAAGACCTCCAAAAACAGCACCACCAACTGGAGACAAACGTCTGAATACCTAGAGCCTATGGGGGACACAGATTCAAACCACCACACCATCCTTGACTCCTAATAGCAGATAAGTAACCAAGTCTGATTCTGAGAACTGGGGAAATGTTGAACTGTGAGTAGGAGAACTGTGAAACTGTGAGTGGCCTTCAGTGATGCCTAGCCTAGAAAAGCCTCCCAGAGATTTGATTTGGTTCCCAGTGAGGACACTACTGTCTTTAGGAAAACAGTTCTCTTGGGTTTGTGTGAAAGTTTGGATGTATGGTGTCCCCCAGCTGGCAGAGTTGTTTTGAAATGTTGAAGAATCTTTAGCAGGTGGAGCCTTCGTGGGAAAAGTGGATCACTAGGGGGCCTTGAGGTTTAGAGCCTGGCCCACTTTCATTCAGTGTCTTTTTTCCTATCGACTAAGACGTGAACAAGCACTCTCCTAATCCCACTGACCATGGACCTCCTTCTACTCCCTAGTCTTTGTATTATTCCTTGACATAATTCAAAGGAGTCACACAGAGTATAGTACAAAAGATAAGTAGAGCTTATGGCAGAGTAAAGCAGAGCATAGTATCAAAGAATGAGCTGGGGGGGGCTGGAGAGATGGCTCAGTGGTTAAGAGTACTGACTGCTCTTGCAGAGGACCCAGGTTTGATTCTTAGCACCCACATTGCAGCTAAGAACTGTATTAAATCCAGTTCCAGGGGGATCCGACACCCTCTTCTGACCTCCACAGCATTGCACCACACAGATGCACCTACTTATATGCAGACAGTACACTCATACACATAAAAAAAAAAAAAAGAATGAACTAGGACAATTGCAAAGTGGATGCAGTGAATAAGCAATCTTTATACTGTTCTAAAGTCTCTAGAATAAGCAGCTTTTCCTGAAAGTGATTTCATGCCCAGATAATCTCCTACCCCATGAGGGTTGACTCTTAAAGAAATGAGATGTCTTTTGTTCTTCAACAGAATGCTTCCTGTTGGATTAATAATCTTCTAAGGCTTAGATTAGTTATCAATGTCTACCTTCTGGATAGTTCAGCATGTCCTATATCCTTGCAGGGCCAGAGATATCATACAGTTTCCAGTCTTTTGACCAGGAGTAAGAACCCTACATTAGTTTTTGGTCTTACAAACTGCTGTTTATGAGGGAATGGTCTAGCCTTAATGTCCTTCAAATTTGTTATTATCTAACTACTTATCGAATACCACAGTTTCAGGCACAAGCCACATCTCTCTCCTCCTACCATGCCCTTCTCAACATGTTGGAAAGTGTCTGCTGAATGCTGAATGATCATCTGTAATAAGTCCTTCTTTTAAGCTTCTTTTCACAGCAACGAGCAAAAGAACTAATACAGGAAGTTATCAGCAGGAGGAGGGGGAGGGTCATTGCTTTAGAAAACCTGACTCTGTGGGTCACAGGCCTTTGGAAGTTGGTGTGTGAGAGGAATGTCTGGAGATGTAGATAGACTAGAGAATTCATGGAATTTTTTTTTTTTCCAAACAGAAAAAAAAAAACACTTTATTTTACTGCTCCAGTGAAAGAGATAAAATTTTCCAATGGTTTTATGTTTTGGAACAAAAATGAATTTATAAGACATGCTGTCATTTTAATGCAAAGATTTGCTACAAAGCAAATGCATCTCTGTTGTTCTTTCCTAATGCTCATATTTTCTTTTTTTTTTTTTAATTAATTTTTATTGATGCTTTGTGCATTTCATACATTTTTTCCAATTCAGTTCAGGCTTATTTCCCTTTCCCCTCCCCCCCCCCCCCCCCCCACCCCCTCCCAGATCATGCATTCTGCCATAACTGTCCTGCATCTTTCTCTCAGTTTTTTTTTTCATTTTTAGCTATAAGTGATAATCCATGAGTACAAGCATCCTTCATGCAAAACCTATCTGCAGGCTGTTGTGCCCAAACACCTACAGCCCCACCATCCAGTGGGGGGTGACAGGTTGTTTGTTCAATCAAGTTGATCAAATGAGTGTCCAGACTACATTGCTGTAGTTTCAATTTTATATGCAGAGCTTAATGGGTGATTCTGGTGAGATTTGAGAATTGGATTAGAGGTCCTTCATACTACAATCTGGTAAAGCTGCTGGCTACATTCAGTCATTGGCTAAAGCATACACCCAGTGACTTCTAAGCCTTTCCGTAAATTGTTCCCAATTTACAGCTAAGACAAGCAAAGAATGGAGTGGTTGTATTAAGGTCCCATTCCTTAATGTCCCATTCCTTAATGGTTAAATCATATGGTCAGAGTTTCAATCTGGACAGCATACCATCAGCTCATCCATCAATCACTAAATGCATGATTCTTGGAACATCTAATACACATATAAATATACCTATGTGAATACATCTCTGGCCTACTGAGAATGGCTTCTGGTATGTGTTTTGTAGTTTTATCTTCATATTCCCATCCCATTTCCAAACCACTGGGTTGCAGGCTACTGGACCTAATACTCCCCAGATGCCCTACTGCCCTGTCTGTAGACACCAAATGAATGAATACAGTCACTGTAGCTAGAAATATAAAAAACTGTGTAAATTATTACCAGTTGGGATTTTCTGGATATTAGTTTGGAAGTTAAGTACAGTCTCCATGTTTTGAATCTGTGAGATTCAAAATCTGTGAGAATCAGTGAGACCTAGAATTGGGTATTTACCATATATGATTCTTTGTTTCTTAGTTTGTATCACAGGTAAGACATGACTAAGTGATCATTAATGGTGGTATCATTCCTTCAGATGAAAATAAGTACATTTCTTTCCCCACTTCTATTAGCAACAAGTATCTTTGAAGAAAAATCATTTTCCTTTAAGTATATCATTATTGATGCACATAAAATATATTTGGCTTAATATATGATTACAAAATACCTATCTAAATGCCTCACCACCTACATCAAGAAATAAAACAGGGGCCTGAAGAGATGGCTTAGTGATTAAGAGCACGCAGAGGACCCAGGTTTGGTAACCAGCACCCACATGGCAATTAACAACCATTCATAACTCCAGTTCCATGGCATCTGATGCCCTCTCCTGACCTCCAGAGGCAATGTACAACATGAGCGTGCTTACATACATGCAGGGAAAGCACTTATACATATAAAATAAAAATAATAAATAGAGTACTTTTAAAATATTTTTTAAATTTTATTTATTTATTTTTCAAATATATGAATGTACTGTCTGCATGTAGGTTTGTGCACCCATGTCATGCAATGACGTGGATGTCAGAAGAGGGTGTTGGATTCCCCTGGAACTGTAGTTAAAGATGGTTCTCAGCCTCCATGTGGGTGCTGGGGATCGAACCTGGGAAATTTTAGTTCATGCTATTTTATGAAACTCTTCTCTTTTATTCAACATGATACTCATGAGATTCAATCCTGTGTAACTACAAGTTTGTTCATTCTCATTGCTGTAATGTATTCCACACAACAGGCAACTGTAATTTCAATTATTTATTCTACTATTTATTTTTATTTTATTTTCATATTTTTGTTAATTTGAGACAGGGTCTCCCTGTAGTCCCAGCTGTCCTGGAACTCACTATGTAAACCAGGCTGGCCTTGACCTCACAGAGATCTGCCTGCATCTGTGGGGCTTGAAGGTGTGTGGCACCATGTTGAGCAATTCTATTTATAAATATTTTGGATTAATACAAAAGAAGCCAAATGGAGTCAACCATAATAATGATGCCCCAAAACATGATGAAATATATGTTAAATTTGTCTTGTATATTTGTGGGGTCACCACTGGGATTTGTGGCAGGGCCCACTTGATCCTAGGACTACCCATGTGGGAAGACCGCGCAGGAAAGCAAACCACGTGTAGACAGGTTGAGGTTCAAATGTAGAGAGAGAGTTTATTCCAACATGTCCGCTTTAAATATCCATCATGACTCAATTCTCAGGGCCCAATGCTAAATCTTTTCGTCACTACACTACACCGCATGGGTGTGGCCAGGGAGGCACCATTGGCCTAGAATCTATCCCATGGGTGTGGCCAGGGAGGTACCATCGGCTTAGAATCCAGCCCATTCTAAATAAGTGTTCCCACATCTCACCCTTTTAATTTTATTTTTTTAATTTTTCTGAGAGGCAGGGTAGCCCATAGGTGAGACTAACAACCCAAAGGAACCTGAGTTTTAAATAGCCAGCTGCTCAAGACTGTTTTGAGTGCTAGGCAGTAGGGGAAAGGTCAGATCTAAAACTTTATTTTCATACTAAGGCCAATTAATATCCAAAAATCCCAACCATGAACTAAGCTGATTGTCAAGCACAAGCAATGAATGTAAGTAATATTCGTGTAAAACTAATTAGCAAGTATCTATGTTCATATTTTGAACAACCCAAGGTTCCCATAGTCCAATTGGAGAAGCTTGCATGCACAAGCATGTCAATTAAATAAGAGTCCAGTCTATATTGCTGTAGTCTCACGATTTACCCCAATCTCTCCACAGCCTTTACATTCTACCATGCCTCCTCTTCCGCAAGTTGTTCCCTAGCCTTTGGAAAAGGGGCACAAGTGGGTGAGAAGCAAAGCAGTCTCTTTTCTCTGGAGATGTCAATGACTCTAGTTAGGTTGTTTCCCTTCATGGGTTGACAGCTTATCCAGGCTCCGTTTTTAATCCTACTAACAAAGCACAAGCAATTAGATGTACAGGCATTTAAACATTATTATTATGGCAAGCTAAGCTATGAGCACAGACACAGATGTTTGGATGGTATGCTAATCCACAAACTGGTTTCTCTATAAAGGATGACAAGTTCTTACTGTGGCTTATATCATGTCCTAACCACTAGAGGACGTAAGCTTGTGGCATCAGCCATGAATTATTTCTCCAAGGAGAGAGTTATTAGCCAATTAGATTTGGGATATATATAGACACATGGCTGCCACTGTTGCACAGTATCTCCAGGCAGTTGAGGTGTAGCTGATACTGACTGAGGAGTCTTACTTGTCTCAAGGAGACCAATATTTTGCTGCATTGCTTTAGTGGCCTTTGGTGACACTTCTCTCTTTTTTTAAAAACCTTCTAGCCACTGGGCATAGTGTCAGCACTCAGGAGGCAGAGGCAGGTGGATCTTTGTGAGTTCAAGGCTAGCCTGGTCTACATAGTGAGTTCCAGAACAGCTGGAGCTACAGGGTGACCCTGTCTCAAAGACAAAAGCAAAAACAAAAACAAAACTTTACTTCCAGAATCTGTGCCACTGGGAATGTTTCACATGGGAAGCCGCTGACAAGTGTCCCTGCCAGGGCTGGGGTTTGGTGTGTGCCCTTTTGTTGATTATGTGCACAGACTCCTCGCAGTGGGAAGACTCTGGGCCATCTTGCTAACAGATGGAGAGGCAGTTCCTGGGCCAGTGGGTCTCCACCCCAGCCAGACAAGTGGTGGGAGGGAAGAATCAGGAGTGTGGAAGAGCTCTTTTCCCAGAGTAGAGTGGAGACAAACTGTCCTGTGCAGCGGCTTTCTGCCTCTGCTTCCGGTCCTAAAATTCTGCCTGAGGCATCTGATTGGTTGATGGGTCTCAAGGGTTTGTTTATTTTTTAATTTGAAATTTTATTACATTTTAAATTATTTTAGGAGTAGAAAGCACACCCTCCCATGGTGAGTATGTGGTGGTCACAAGACGAATTTCAGGAGTCAGTTTTCTCCACTGTGTGGGTCTCGAGGATCAAATTTAGTTTGTCAGGAAAAAGGCACCTTTACCTGCCGAGCCATCTTGCTGGCCCACAGAGTTTGTTTTTTATTTTGTGGTTGTTAGCCTGAGCCTTTAGTGGCCGAGCTATCCCTCCAGCCCAAGGGTTTTTCTTTTTCTTTTTTTTTTTTTTAATAAGAACGGTAAAAAAAATTTTATTAACATCTAGATATTGAAAGATCTTTAAAGCAGGTTTTCATGCAGGCCGAAGAAGGTCCAAGACTTGGAGGAAGATAGCTATCAAAATCTACTTGTAAGGTTTGAAGTTTAAAAAGGTAATACAATTTGAACTAATTGGCATCTAAAATGTTAATTGTTTTATGCATAAATCTGTATTGACTTACAACAATAACTTTGGGGTTAAGGTACAAATGTCCTCTATATTTTTCTGTGTTATACATATCACTTTGTAACATTTTTCCTTTACTTGTAGGACAACTTAGACATCTATGGAGTCAAAACATTAAAAAAAGAGGGAGGTGGTATAATATCCTTCTGTATTCCAAACCTTTTGATAAATTTTTAATTTTGAGGTCTTGAAACTAACAAGGGGAGGAGATTTGTATGTTCCCACAGGTAAAAGCACCAACCTAAAGCCTGAAAACGTACAACTTTGGCTGTGCAGGATGGACTGGGAAATTCCAGCAGAGAGGCTAAACCCATCTGAACATGAAAGAAAAGGAACCTCAGATTGCCTGAGTCACAGACACTGAGCATCTCTTGAATTCTATTTGGGATAACTATTTATAATGGGCCCTAATGAATTTTACCTTCCAGATGCTGAGAAACCTTCCTATCTCTCCCCTTTTATAGGAAAAAAGAAACATGGATGGTAATGAAGTCATTCCCAACTGTAAATTAGAGCCAAATATATAGTAAAGTCTCTAGCTGTGTAATTGAGCAAAATATATTAAATAGGAGAGCTCTGATATCAGCAATGGATTATTCTGACAAGGAGATGTTAGCTGGGGACCAAGCCCCCACTTATAAAGGCCTTTGCCTATAAAAATGGGATATCTGCAAGGAGAAAGGTGGTAAGTCCCCGTTGTCGAAGACCTGGTGTAAGCATGAAAAAATGTTTGAGACATCACTTGCTAATGTGCAGTTGTCCTCTGAAATGCCAGAGTGTTACCAAAGGCCACTAATGCAGTAAAGCAAAATATTGGTCTCTTTGAGTCAAGCAAGCTCCTCTGTCAGTATCACTACACTCTCAACTACCTGAAATTGTGCAACAGTGCAGCCATGTTCTATATATATATTAATAGATATAAGTAATATATATTAAAGATACTCACAAATGCTAATTGGCTATAACTCTCCTCCTTGGAAAAATTACATGCTGATGCCACAAGCTGTATCTGTCCTCTAGTGGGGTTTAGGAATGTTATAAGCCACAGTAAGAACTTGTCCATCCTTTATAGAGAAACCAGTTTGTGTTAGAATACCATCCAACATCTGTGTCGTGTCAAGCTTAGCTTCCATAATAATAATGTTTAAATGCCTGTACATACTAATTCTTGTGCTTTGTTATAGGATAAAAACGGACCTGATAGCTGTGCAACCCATGAAGGGAACAACCTAACCTGAGTCATTGACATCTCAGAGAAAAAGACTGCTTTGCTTCTCACCCACTTTGGTGCCCCTTTTCCACAAGGCTACGGAACAACTTGCGGAGAGAGGAGGCATGGTAGAATGTAATAGGCTGTGAGAAGATTTGGGGTAATGCGTAGACTGAACAGCAATATAGACTGACTCTTATTAATTGACATGCTTGTGCATGGCAAGCTTCTCCAATGGACGATGGACCTTGGGTGTTCAAAATTATGAAACATAGATACTTCTAAATTAGTTTTACACGAATATTACTTACATTCATTCTTGTGCTTGACAATCAGATTAAGTTCATGGTTTGGGATTTTTTGGATAAAAAAAATTAATTGGCCTTAGCTATGAGACAAAAAGTTTTAGTCTGACCTTTCCCCTACTGCCTAGCACTCAAAACAAGCTTGAGCAGCTGGCTATTTAAAACATCAGGTTCCTTTGGTTGTTAGTCTCACCTATTGGGCTCCCTGGCCTCTCAGAAAAATTAAAAAATAAAATTAAAAGGGTGAGAAAATGGTGGAATCACTTATTTTTAGAATGGGCTGGATCTCTAAGCCGATGAGTACTCTCCGCTGGCCAACCCTGGATAGATTGTAGCCCAATGGTAGCCTACTCTTGGCCACATCCCATGTGGGTGTAGGTGTAGTGACGAAAAGATTTAGCTATTATGGCCCTGAGAATTGAGTCAGTTGGATATTTAAGCGGACATTTTGGAATAAAATCTCTGACTGTTGAACCTCAACCTGTCTACACTGGTTGCTTTCCTGCGACGGTCTTCCCACATGGGTAGTCCTAGGATCAAAGTGGGCCCGCCACAAATCCAGTTTGACCCCACAAATATACAAGACAAATTTAACATATATTTACATCATGTTTTGGGGCATCATTATTATGGTTGACTCCATTTGGCTTCTTTTGTATTAATCCAAAATATTTATAAATAGAAGTTGCCTCAACATGTTGCCACACACCTTCAAGCCACACGAGATGCAGGGCAGACTCTGTGAGGTTCAAGCCAGCCGGTTACATAGTGAGTTCCAGGACAGCTGGGACTACAGGGAAGACCCTGCTCAAATTAACAAAAATTGAAAATAAATAATAAAATAAATAGTAGATAAAAAAAATTGAAATTAGCAGTTGCCTGTTGTGTGGAATACATTACAGCAATGAGAATGAACAAACTTGT
Source organism: Rhizomys pruinosus (assembly GCA_009823505.1). Taxonomy (NCBI): domain Eukaryota; kingdom Metazoa; phylum Chordata; class Mammalia; order Rodentia; family Spalacidae; genus Rhizomys; species Rhizomys pruinosus. The sequence continues at coordinate 2,427,250 of VZQC01014995.1, read as the reverse complement.
AGTTACACAGGATTGAATCTCATGAGTATCATGTTGAATAAAAGAGAAGAGTTTCATAAAATAGCATGAACTAAAATTTCCCAGGTTCGATCCCCAGCACCCACATGAGAGGCTGAAACCATCTTTAACTACAGTTCCGGGAATTGCAACACCTCTTCTGAATCCACGTCATTGTCATGACATGGGTGCACAAACCTACATGCAGACAGTAACATCATATATAATTTGAAAAAGAACATAAGATAAAATTAAAAATATATGTAAAAGTACTCTATTTATTATTTTATTTGATATGTATAAGTTGCTTTCCCTGCATGTATGTAAGCACGCTCATGTTGTACATTGCCTCTGGAGGTCAGGAGCGGAGGGCAGCACGATGCCATACTGGAGTACGTGGTGTTTTTTTTTTTTTTATTTTTTTTTTTTTTTTTGTATTTTTTTTTGTTTTTTTTGTTTTTTTTTGATTTTTTATATAGTTTTTTTTTTTTTTTTTTGATTGTTTTTTTTTTTGTTTAAATTGCCATGTGGGCTGTTTACCAAACCTGGGGTCCTCTGCGGCTCTTAGATCACTAAGCCATCTCTTCAGGCCCCTGTTTTATTTCTTGATGTATGGTGGTGAGGCATTTAGATAGGTATTTTGTATCATTATATTAAGCCAAATATATTTTATGTGCATCAATAATGATATACTTAAAGGAAAATGATTTTTCTTCAAAGATACTTGTTGCTAATAGAAGTGGGGAAAGAAATGTACTTATTTGTCATCGGAAGGAATGTGACCACCATTAATGATGCACTTAGTCATGTCCTTACCTGTGATACAAACTAAGAAACAAAGAATCACAATGGAAATACCCAATTCTAGGTCTCACTGATTCTCACAATTTTGAATCTCACAGATTCAAAACATGGAGACTGTACTTAACTTCCAAACTAATATCCAGAAAATCCCAACTGGTAATAATTTACACAGTGTTTTTATATTTCTAGCTACAGTGAACTGTATGTCATTCATTGGGTGTCTACAGACAGGGCAGTAGGCATCTTGGGGAGTATAGGTCCAGTAGCCTGCAACCCAGTGGTTTGGAAATGGGATGGGAATATGAAGATAAAACTACAAAACACATACCAGAAGCCATTCTCAGTAGGCCAGAGATGTATTCACATAGGTATATTTATATGTGTATTAGATGTTCCAAGAATCATGCATTTAGTGATTGATGGATGAGCTGATGGTATGCTGTCCAGATTGAAACTCTGACCATATGATTTAACCATTAAGGAATGGGACATTAAGGAATGGGACCTTAATACAACCACTCCATTCTTTGCTTGTCTTAGCTGTAAATTGGGAACAATTTACGGAAAGGCTTAGAAGTCACTGGGTGTATGCCTTTAGCCAATGGACTGAATGTACCAGCAGCTTTACCAGATTGTAGTATGAAGACCTCTAATCCAATCTCAAATCTCAGCCAGATCACCCATTAAGCTCTGCATATAAAATTGAAACTACAGCAATGTAGTTCGGACACTCAATTTGATCAACTTGATTGAACAACAACCTGTCCCCCCCACTGGATGGTGGAGCTGTGGTTTGGGGCACAACAGCCTGCAGAATAGGTTTGGATGAAGGATGCTTGTACTCTGGATTATCGACTTATAGCGAAAATGAAAAAAAAACTGAGAGAAAGATGCAGGACAAGTTATGGCAGAATGCAGATACTGGGATGGGGTGGGGGGGAGGGAAAGGGAAATAAGCATGAAGCTGAATTGGAAAAAAGTATGAAATGCACAAGCATCAATAAAAATTAATTAATAAAAAAAAAAAAGAAAATATGAGCTATTAGGAAAGAACAACAGAGATGCATTTGCTTTGTAGCAAATCTTTGCATTAAAATGACAGCATGTCTTATAAATTCATTTTTGTTCCAAAACATAAAACCATTGGAAAATTTTATCTCTTTCACTGGAGCAGTAAAATAAAGTGTTTTTTGTTTTTTTTCTGTTTTGGAAAAAAAAAAATCCATGAATTCTCTATCTAATCTACATCTCCAGACATTCCTCTCACACACCAACTTCCAAAGGCCTGTGACCCACAGAGTCAGGTTTTCTAAAGCAATGACCCTCCCCCTCCTCCTGCTGATAACTTCCTGTATTAGTTCTTTTGCTCGTTGCTGTGGAAAGAAGCTAAAAGAAGACTATTACAGATGATGCATTCAGCATTCAGCAGACACTTTCCATCATGTTGAGAAGGGCATGGTAGGAGGAGAGAGATGTGGCTTGTGCCTGAAACTGTGGTATTCGATAAGTAGTTAGATAATAACAAATTTGAAGGACATTAAGGCTAGACCATTCCCTCATAAACAGCAGTTTGTAAGACCAAAAACTAATGTAGGGTTCTTACTCCTGGTCAAAAGACTGGAAACTGTATGATATCTCTGGCCCTGCAAGGATATAGGACATGCTGAACTATCCAGAAGGTAGACATTGATAACTAATCTAAGCCTTAGAAGATTATTAATCCAACAGGAAGCATTCTGTTGAAGAACAAAAGACATCTCATTTCTTTAAGAGTCAACCCTCATGGGGTAGGAGATTATCTGGGCATGAAATCACTTTCAGGAAAAGCTGCTTATTTAGAGACTTTAGAACAGTTAAAGATTGCTTATTCACTGGCATCCACTTTAGCGAATTGTCCTAGTTCATTGCTTTTTTTTTTTTTATGTGGAATGAGTGTACATGTCTGCAATAATAGGTCATCTTGGTGGTTCAATGCTGTGGAGGTCAGAATAAGGGTGTCCGATCCCCCTGAACTGGATTAAATACAGTTCTTAGCTGCAATGTGGGGCTAGAGAATCAAACCTGGTCTCTCTGTGACAGAGCAGTCAGTACTCTTACAACCAGATGAGCCATCTCTCCAGCCCCCCCCACTCATCCTCTTTGATACTAATGCTACTCTGTTTACTCTGCCATAAGACGTCTGATTAGTCATTTTGTACTATTTACTTCTGTGTGACTCCATTTGAATCTTATGTTTCATAGGATATAATTACAAAGACTTTATTGGTTTGAAAGTGAGAAGGAGGATCCTCAATGAGTCGTTGTGGTTTAGAGAGTTAGTGCTTGTTCACGTTCTTAGTCGATTAGGAAAAGACACTGAATGAAAAGTGGGCCAAAGGCTCTAAACTTCAAAGGCCCCCTTAGTGATTCCACTTTTCCCACGCTGAGGCTCCACGCTCTAAAGATTCTTTTTAATTTTTTTNACTCTGGAGTGGAGGGCACTGACAATGTGAAAAGTCAGATACTGTCAAAGTCTACTGTCTAGGCAGAGGTTTCTGTGACACTGTCTTTGATAAATGAAAATTTTAGTCTGGTTGGGCACGTGTGCGTGCACCCAAGCGTAGTGGGAAGCCAAAGATCTTTAGTTCAAAGCCAGCCTGGGCTATAGTGAGACTTAGAGAAGAAAGAAGAAAAAGGAAAAGAAAGAAGAAAAAAAAAATTCAAGTTTTCCATAAGCCGAGATGACCAAGGGCTACTGGGGGTGCACCCCACCCGGTGCACCCCACCCTCTCATCGCTTCCCATTCTTAAAGCCTCTCACAGGTTAGCCATGCTACTCAACTCCTTTTCTTCCCACTAGAAAAGTATGGAGACACAGGAGGGTGACCCTGCAGGCCAACCATGCTTCTACACAGAAAAAGGTTAAGAGGACAACTCATTAAACTGCAAGAACTTAAGTTTCACAGCCAACATTAAGAAAATTCTTGGGGTTTAAAATAAAAATTTTAATAAAAAGGGGGGGCTGGAGAGATGGGCTCAAGCACTAAGAGCACCACGACGGACTTCCCGACTGCTCTTGAGAGGACCCGGGGTTTGATTCCACGAAGCACCCACATGGCAGCTAAGAACTGTCTTAACTCTCACGTAGGTGATCTGACACCCTTTCTTCTGACATCCGCACAGCATGGACAATAACGGATGCACCAACCTATACATGCAGGAGATAGGACCATTCTATATACATAAATAATCCTAGCATTTTGGGATGGGCAGAGGCGGTGTATCTTTCCTTTGCGTTCAGCAGGAAGACACATTGATGTAAATCGTAACAGGTGCGCAGTAGTGTAGTAGGCGAGTTATGAGGGAGCGTAGCAGGATGACAACCCAAACAGATGTGTGTGAGGAATAGTAAGCCGGAGAGGAAAATTGATACAAATCTGAGGTAGGCCCACCAGTTAATTAAAGACTGGCTAGATATGCCCCATGAGATGTTGTTACCATCATTACCATCTTGATTTTTTTTTTGTTTTTTTGTTTTTTGTGGGAGCTTCTAGGAAGCTTCCTTTGTCGAACAGGTGCAATGCAGTCCTGCTAAGGGGAAAGGGAAGCACAGTGCCCACTTTGTGGACAGTGTGGGGAACTGGCCTCATTGCATAGAGGACAGTCGGTCACTTCCGTGACCTGACCGGAGAGGTATCTTCCTACTCGGGTCCTTGGCCTGGGACCACGAAACACGTATCCCACTTTTGGCTGAAAGTTTTCATCTGCCCAAGCTCAGGACAGGAATTTCACATCAGCTATTCAGGTTGGTGGTCCGCAAAGGGAGCCTTTTTCCAAACCAACAGGTCACTCACAGGCCTCAACACCAGCTACCTACTGGTCATCTCAACAAAATGCAGGCCCAGCCTGCATGCACACAAAAAATTTAAAAATGGCGGCCGTGAATTCCGCCATGATGTTAATTGGAATTCAATTTTTTTTAATTTTTATACCTCTTATTTTTATTCCCAAATACCCAAAAACTTATTAACACTTTAATACAATGAAAACCTGGTTGCATCTTTGTTTTAGATGTTGAAGGGGCGTAACCAGTAGGTGGCAGTGTAGATCCATTATTTTAAGATTTTTAATAGATAATCCATAACCTTTGTTGAAATTGAATTATGTTTTGGCTGTTTAATATAAATTTGCATTTTGAAAAGGAAGGGCCATGTTCCAACTCAGAGGCAATGTTTTTACTGGTATCATGGCTGTTAACATTGAAATATACTTAGAACACAAGTACACACATCCATACACACGTGTGCGCACATACATACACACATACATACATACATACATACATACATAAAGGTTTATTAGGTTGACCTGTAAGAGAAGAAAGCCATATTGATTGATGTTCAATAAGAAACATGAAATTTTTATAATTTGTTATAGGGTAATTTTTACAAAATTAGAATAAATGTCCTAGTAATGCATGAAACAGCTGAGATCCATATTCCACCTCTTAGGCCCATTTGCAACCACTTGCCTTCAATTAACTATGCCCATATTCTACCTATGCTATTTACAAATCTAAAGATTGAGGATTTCCAAAAGTAGACAGGCCCGATCCATCATGTGTTTTTATTAAGGACTTTGGAATAATAATTATCCATAATCACAACTACAACCATTATTAATTATTATTAATAATAATTATTATTAACCATTACTAGTCACAACAATCACTAATAATTATTATGAATAATTGTCAATAATAATAGCCAACAACAATGAACAATTTACCATTAGACTGAATTTTATCAATTATTTTTAATTATATTTAATAACTATAACCATTAATAACAACTAATAATAATAATAAACAATAATCTATCATTAAACTGAATAATATGCATACTATAAACCCAATTAAAAATTGTTAACACTAAGGGGTATAACAAACATTTTTTATGAATTGAATCTATTTTTGTTTATATTAGCTAAATAGATTTAAACCTGTAGAATTGTAATGAATTAAAAGCGGGAACTCACATTTACTCACACATACATGCAGCTTGAAGATGGGCTTAGAGAAACATAAAACAGTTTTATTCAAAAAATTTCTCATTTAAATTGAACCAAAATATCAATTTACGTTGTTAAAGAGACTTTTGCCAATGGTCCTTAAAAGACAATATCAGAGCAAGTCTGTTGTTAGAACTTCAAGGCCTGTAAGTTCTCCTAGAAATCCATCTATCTTGTTTTCAAAGTGCTGAAATCAAAAGGATGTTACCTAAATTCAAAATTTAGTGGGCACGATCTACATACCATGTGTCAGTGGGGCAGCTGGTATGCATGGCAGGCTTAGGGTGCCAGACCAGAGCTCAGACCACGTGTGATCTAGAATTCTGTGAGAAGAGATTTTAAAGTGAAACACATTTAAAAGGAGCAAGATAAAATTAAGTCAATCATATCTAGGGTATCCAGGGTTAAGTAAAAATATTACACTTTAAGTTAAGCATGCTGAAATGGATTTGAATTACTATTCGCTAAAATAAATCCCAAACTTGGATCTCCAAATAGCTGGCAGGTTTTAGGTAAGAGTTTAGATTTAGAGAAAACCCATAAGAAGATGAGAGAGCAACACACTTTTATCTAAAAACAGATTTTGTACACAAAATTTAAGAGAAAAATGACCAATGCTTGAGATTATCTGGAAGAGGCTGCTTTTGAGGGAGGGCAGTTCTGTGAAAGGCCTTAATTTACAACAGAAAGAGGTGTGCTCAGGTCAAACAGAGCTACCGGGAGAAAATCTACATATGAACAAGATTGGAACCGAACTTGAGGAATCTGCAGCAGGAGTCTTTCTTTGGGGGGATGGGATTTAAAACCAGAAAGTTTTTCAGACCTGTAGAATTATGAAAAATTGTTTTAAGGCCAAACATAATTGCTAAGGCTTAACATTAAATTCAGCCTTGAAGTCACCGGCCTTTATAGCCTGCAGGAGTGACCATGCCGGGAGGCATATGCCTGGAAGACACTGGATGTTCCCTCTGAACCAAATCAGAGGCAGGCTCTCCACATGTGCAAAGCCACACACCACTCAGGCCACTGTCCCATTCACTGAAACCAGCAGGAAAAACAGCTCCACCACAACAGATAGATATCAGGAGAGAGAGGAGAAAGAGAAGAATAGGGCAAGATTTAGGGGTATGCATACCTAAGTTGTGAAAGTTTCCTTCTGCCCCACGTTGGGCGCAATTTGTGGGGTTGCCACTGGGATTTGTGGTGGGGCCCACTTGACCTACCCATGTGGGAAGACCATGCAGGAAAGCAAACCAGCACTTTATTTATTTATTTATTTATTTTAAAATTAGTTTTTATTGATGCTTTGTGCATTTCATACATTTTTTCCAATTCAGTTCAGGCTTATTTCCCTTTCCCTCCCCCCCCCACCCCCACCCCATCCCAGATCATGCATTCTGCCATAACTGTCCTGCATCTTTCTCTCAGTTTTTTTTTTTTTCATTTTTAGCAAACCAGCACTTTAGTAATTCTAAATGATCCTCATCGTGATTGTCTGTACACCTCAGCTCAGCACACAGTGTCACTAGTGAATGATGGGAAATCTATATATTTAGATTTAAATAAATGTACATTGAACATAGAAGGAATCCAATAGTTTTGTGACTGCTACCCAATTAGGTACTTACTACTTGACCTCATGAGCTTTTCTTATGTGTAGATGATTACTTAACAAAAAACTCCTAAAAGTTACTCCAAAGTCTCTAAATTATTCTGAAAACCATATTTTCAATCATAAGGAATCCCCTGTTCTATTTCTTAGCATTTGAAGAAGGCCTCATATTTAGTCCAGCACATTGTCATCTTTGTGTTCACCTCTTTTCATCCTTTCCAGCTCGGAGGAGACTATGTCCTTATTTTTCATCTGAGATAGTTTGTATATTTATTTCTTCTGGTACTTCCAAACTTTCCCTCTGCATAGATTTCCAAACTTTTTCATTCACCTTGAATACAAGTTCCTGGTTCTGTGAAAGGACAAGCTCACTTCTGCCCTGGTGCTTGCTATTTCCTTTTGGGGAACATTCTAGCCTACATTAGTTAGTTTTCTTGCTACTGTGAACACAAACCTGACAAGAAACAATTTAGAGAAAGGGATTATTTTGACTTCCAGTTCTAGGATCATAGTTTTTCACAACAGGGAAGACATGGAGGCAAGTGCAGGAGATGGGTGTTTATGTGGCATCTTCAGTCAGGAAGTAGAGAAGGGCAGGAAGTGGTACAGAGCTAAAACCAAACTTCCTTCCCAGAGACCCATTTCCTCCAGTGTCCTTTGCTTCCTAAAGCTTTTACAACCTTCCAAAACAGCAGCACCAGCTGGAGTGTTTAAATACATGAGCCTGTGAAAGTCTCTACATCCAAACCATAGTATAACACCTCCTCTTTCCAAATTTTTGTAGGTCTCCATCTCTGGACACTGATCTCAGCCTGCACATTACCCCCAGAAAAGAATGTGGTCCACTGCTAAATATGAAGCAGCCCCCTCAACTCCTCCTACCTGCTGCTCTCAGCCATAGTATTCTCTTTAATTATTTCCCTAGCTAGTATCATTATATACAATGATCTTGTCTAAATGTATTTTACTTCTGTTTACTTTTCTTTTCTTTTGCCATTTTCATCTTGGCTTGGATTTATAACAGTTTCCAGGAGATCAGGGACCTTGCTTCTCCTATTCCCTACAGTACCAACAAATACAAGGTCTACAAAGTAGACCATAGATATTTATCAGATGGATGAAGAATTCATGGTTTTCAAGATAGTGTTTTTCTGTCACATCAAAGGGTGTCATGTATTGGGCGGCCAAACTCCATATATAGTCTATTATATTATAAATTTCTTCCCTCTTTAATGTTGGATTTGGGTACTATTGGTAGACATTTTGATATAACAATAATAATTTTGCAGACAACACAATTCCTGCAAATTATTGATACACAGTATCTAAACCTACTTGAAAATAATTTTCAATATCCAAAAGGTTATACTTTATGAAAAGATGCTTAAACCACAGAAAAATAAAAGATGACCACTCTGGAAGGGAAGCAAAGACATATTTCCAGTCTCTTCTTATCTCTTGTGGAAAACACCCTTGCTTGGCAGCTTTTGCTGTGGGATGTGATGGTAGTGGCTGCCGTGGAGATGCGTCATGAAAGTGCTGCAAGTGACGAAACTGTAAATACCGTGCAAGGCTCCTTCTCTGCACTGGGCTCGGCCTCTTGTCTTGCTGGCTTCTGTGAGGAGGCTGCATTATAATGACTTTGTTTTTTACTTAAGGCTTGATGAACCTCACAGATCTCTATTTTTCCCTGTTATCCTGGGAGGTCAAGGTAGCTGTGCTTTTGTTTCTTCGGGGCAGTGGGAAAGAGTCTCATAACATTTAATCTTCAGCAAACCCTGATCTGGTCACTATTAAGATCAATTTTCACATTAAGGGAACAGACTCAGAGAAGTTACACAACTCAGTCCAAGTCTTGTTACAAGCAACAAGGAACTGGGGTTTGAACAGTCTATTAGACATCAGAGCTTCAGTTTGCTTTTATATAGTACTATTCAGCATCCCTATTTGGGGAGATTAGGAGTTCACAATTTCTAATCTTTTATAGATTAGCTTAAATTGTTGGAAAGCAATTTCAGATACTGAACTAAACACTGCTTCTTTTTATCTCCATTCAATTGCCTGGTCAGAGTTTTAAAGAATGCCCACATTTCTTTTTCCTGACAATCACTTGCAAATACTTGAATAAAACATTGAAAAATGAGGCAGGATTGGATTCAAAGAGAGGTGGTTGTGAAGATGAACCACAGTGTTTAGACTGGTTGACCTGAGAGATAGTAATGGCATGATGCATGTGCCAGGGCTGCCCCTGTCACTTTGCTTGCTTTTCCCCAAGTGACGTTCATGGTGATGGTGCAGTGAGGTGGGGGATGTGCTCATGTGACAAATGTGAATACAGTCTCTAAATGTGAGGGCTCCTGGATACTCAGGTAAAAAGGCAGACAGAATTGAAACCAGTATATTCTGGTATATTGTAGAGAATTTACTTTCTGCACTGGTCTAGGTTTATACCTTGGCTACATATATTGTTACAACAACAGTATAATCTGTCAGTGTGAATTCAGTAGAGAATAAGTCTGAGAGGAATTTATTGTATCCCAGTCACTATCTTGGATGTACTTTGTTAAGCACCTCCATGATTATTCTCAATTACTGTTTTAAGACTATCCCAGTGGGGCTGGAGAGAAGGCTCAGCAGTTAAGAGTGCCGACTTCTCTTGCAGAGGACCCGGGTTTGAGTCCCAGCACCCATACTGTGGCTAAGAACCATCTTTAGCTCCAGTTCCAGGGGAATATGACACCCTGTTCTGACCTCTGCAGCATTGCAAGACAAGCGTGCATAAACCTACATGCAGACAGTACATTCATACACATACAAAAATAATAAATTAAAAAAAATTAAAAAAGAATATCCCCAATGCTTTGGGTGGGAGGCATTTTAGCTGTGATAAAAGCCAGACCATGAAGTCTAAAATTCCGGACTCATTTCTTCTCCTTTCTGAGGCTCAGGCACAACCACCTCAGCCAAAAGTGACCTGCAGTACAGAGTAGAGAGGGCTTTTCCATTACTCTTTTCTTTCTGACTATTTTTACAGGCCTCTGAGGCAGGTACCAGGGAAGTGATGAAGGTCAAGTGACTGTTAACTTCGACTGCTCTTGACTGTTACTCTTTCTCTGGGCAACTCCAATCAGCTGCTGATGAAAACTCTTAGGTTGGTGTGCATTACTAGGCTAGATTTAGGAAAGTGAAGGAAAAGATGCAAATGCGAGGTCAAGGCTTGGGTGCTGGAAAAACTGACAGTGAAGGAAAGGCAAGATAGGAGAGAGTGAATGCCTCAGGATAGGCCCCAGCCAGTGGGCCTTTTAAAAGCTTCTATGTGGAAACTAACTGGGAGATAGAGTTAGCCCTTGAGTTATAGTACTAATATATTCCAGCTGTTGGCTCTAAAATGAACTAAATTTTCCTTTTTAACTACAGTAATGAAATCAAGGGTGATTCCCCCTAAGAAAAAAGAAAATCCTCAATAGACTTAATTAAAAATGTTTGGTGGAGATGTAGTTGAAATGGTGGCCAGCTCTGCAAGCTTGTGGGATTTGCTGGCCTGTGCATGCTTCACTTCTCCTTGGCTGTGATTTTGTGACTCTTTGGTATCTCCTAGGCCTTCAGATAAGTTTTTGCTCCCTGTGGGACAGAATGATACTGTAAATTATTGGAGAAATTGCTACCTAGCTCCTAATACCCAGGTGTTGCCTGGTTGGCAATAGAAGGTGTTATGTTTGCTTTCAGGTTCTACATATTCCACTACCATTTTTGGAACATTATTACTAAGACAACTTAGAGTATCTGTAAGGAATACCTGTGACCTGTATCTCTGACCTTTACTTGAGCAAAAATCTTTTAAACAAGTTAGCAGTAGATATCCCATCTTGTGTATCATCAGACTGTTAGTTGCACTGTAAATATGACATTCATCTTGTCTGTATGTAGAATGTTAGTTTGTCTGTTTATTGTTAGAGAACTCTTTGGACTAGTTACCAGAAAACCTTCTTGGGCAAATGGTGAGATAGGCTCCTAATTCTACCCCCTGAGTGATTTGATCTTGGACACAGTGGGAGGTTGTTGAAGTGGGGAAGGGGGATCATTCATAAAAGCTACCAGATGATTGAAGAACCTGGAACACCTTGGGAGAGAGAAGAGGCATAGGAGGGAGGAAAGGGCTACCAGCAAAGAAGAAATTGCTTTAGAAATGTTTTTTTCCACTAGTTTCTATGTGGGAAACCTATAATGCCAATCTTGTTCAAAATACTGGGTCAATAGAATCACCTCCTGAACTCTCAATTTATAGTACCAACACTTCCTCTAACTTTGTTACAGCCAAAGGAAGGAGTCGTGTTGATACAAAGCATGATTACAGCTCTTCTTGACAAGAATAGGCTTTCCACAACTGTTTCCTTTTTATTTATTGCCACTAAAATTTCTCCATAGATAATTCTCATTCTAAGCAGGTGAGTGAAATCAGAGGATGATTTAACATTAAGTAATAATTAACATTAAGTAATAATTTAAGTGCTAAAGCACTTAAGGAAAGGTATGGAAAGCATAGTGATGGTGGTGGTGTGATGGGTGGGAGTTGACACAGGAGGTGCTCCAGGCTGCTGGCATGGGCACTTTTGGTATTTTGTGTGATCAAAGAGGACTCCAAGGCATCATTCCTCATGTTTGAGGTCATACCCACCCAGGGGAGAATTGAGAAAGAAAGGAAAAAGGAGGTAGTGATAGTGTTAGTGAGTAAGGAAAATTAGGTCAAATTCGAGAGTTACCAATTGCTGTCTTAGGGTTGCTTAAAACATTTCTTTCTGTACCTATACTGACTTTTCATTGTAAAATGACTATGAGAAATAAGTAAAAATATATGTATGTGCAATATTGACGGACATACCTGTGTATATATTACATAAGCAATATGTTAAAAAAGTACATGCGTGATGATATGCACACCACACATAATTCTGGACCAGTAAAGAACTTAATACAAAAGGTTCTTTTCTTAATTTTTATTTATTCATTTTTAAGGGATTCACAATATAAGAGCACAGTTGTTTTCAGATCACATAAACATTGCTCAGTTTGCCATACAATTAGGTAATTGATGCTAGCATCCAAAGATGAGGGATACCATTTGTTTGTCATTTGTTTTTCTGGGACTGTGTTACTTCACTTAGCATGATACCTTCTAGCTCCACCCATTTATGTGCAAAGCTCATGATGTCATCTTTCTTTATGCTGTATAGAACTCCATTGGGCAGATGTACCACATTTTCTCTATCCACCTGTCAGTTGAGGGGCACTTGGGTTGGTGCCAGCTCTTTGCTATTGTGAAGACAGCTGCAATAAACATGCCTGTGCATGTATCTCTGCAGTAAGATGAGTCTTGTGTGTATATACCCAGGAGTGGTATGGCTAAGTCAGGTGGCAAGTTCGTTCCAAGTCTTCCAAGGGTTCTCCACACTGCTTTCCACAGTGGTTGTACAAGTTTACATTCCCACCAGCAGTGGATGAATGTTCCCCTTTCCGCACAACCTCTCCAGCACTTTTTCTCATTTGTTTTCTTGATCCTAGCCAGTCTTACTGGAGTGAGATGATATCTTAAAGTGGTTTTAATTTCGATTTCCTTAATTATTAGTGACATTGAACACTTTTTAAGATGGTTCTCAGCCATCTCTAATTCCTCACTTGTGAAATCTATGTTCAGCTCTGTGCTCCATCTTTTGAGTGAGTCATTTGTCTTCTTTCTTCTTTGTTTTTTGAGTAATTTGTATATTCTGGAAATCAATGTTTTGTCAGATGTATCTGCTGTGAAGATTTCCTCCCACTCTGTGGGGTTTCTCTTCACTTCCTTGATTGTTTCTTTTGATGTACAGAAGCTTTTGAGTTCAATGAGGTCCCATTTGTCAATTGTTGACCTTAATACTTGTGCAGCTGCTGTCTGATTTAGGAAGCCTTTTCCTATGCATATGTCTTGTAGGCTGCTGCCAACTTTTTCTCCTATCACCTTCAGAGTTTGGGGTTTCACATTGAAGTCTTTAATCCATGTGGAGTTTACTTTTGTACAGGGCGAGAGGTAGGGGTTTAATTTCATTCTTCTGCAAGTGGTGATCCAGTTTTGCCAACACCACTTGCTGAAGATGCTGTCTTTCCTCCATTGTGTCTTCTTGGCCCCCTTGTCAAATATGAGGTGGCTGAAATTGTATGTGCTAAAGTTTGGAACTTCAGTTTTATTCCATTGGTCAACAGGTCTATATTTGTGCCAGTACCAAGCTGTTTTCATGACTATAGCCCTGTAGTCTGCTAGTTTGAAGTCTGGTATAGAGATCTCTCCCTGTATTGCTCTTTTTGCTCAGAGTTGCTTTGGCTAGTCAGGGTATTTTGTTTTTCTAAATGAAATTAAGGACCTTTTTTCCAAGCCTGTGAAGAAACTCTTGGGGATTTTAATTGGGATTGCATTAAATCTGTACAAGAGTTTGGGTAGAATGGACATTTTTATTATATTAAATTTCTCAATCCATGAGCAAGAGAGGTTTTTCCATCTTCTGATGTATTCTTCAATTTCCTTCTTCAGGGGATTAAAATTTTTTTTGTAGGGATCTTTGGTGTGTTTGGTTTTGTTTGTTCCTAGGTATTTTATTGTTTTAGCGGCTATTGTGAGAGGGAAGGTCTCCTTGTATTCCTTCGTCAGTTGCTTGTGGTTGGTGTAAAGAAAGGCTACTGATTTTTCTGGGTTAATTTTGTATTCTGCCACTTTACTGAAACTCTTAATCATTTCTAGGAGTTTTGTGGTGGAGTTTTTAGCAACGCTTAAGTAAACAATCATATCATCATCAAAAAGGGATAGCTTGACTTTCTCTTTTCCAATTACTACTCCTTTAATTTCCTTTTCTTTCCTTATTGCCCTAGCAAGTGTTTCAAGCACTATATTGAAGAGGAGTGGTGACAGGGGGCAGCCTTGCCAAGTTCCTACCTTTAAAGGGGATGCTTTTGTCATTTCTCCATTTAGGGTGATATTGGCTGTGGGTTTCCTGTATATGACTTTAATTACATTGAGGAATGGTCCCTCCAATCCAATTCTCTCTAGGACTTTAAGCATGAAGGGATGCTGGATTTTGTCAAAGGCTTTTGTGTGACAATTGAGATGATCGTGTGGTTTTTGTTTTTCAGTCCATTTATGTGTTTTATGATACTCGTTGATTTTCATATATTGATCCATCCCTGCATCTCTGGTATGAATCCAACTTGGTCATGATGGATGATCTTCTTGATGTGGGTCTGTAGGCAGTTTACAAGTACTTTGTTGAGAATTTTTGCATCTGTGTCCATTAATGAGAGGGGTCTATAGTTCTCCTTTTTGGTTGCATCTTTGCCTGGCTTTGCTCTTAGCATGATGCTGGCTTCATAGAAGGAATTTGGGAAAACACCTTCTGCTGGTATCCTTCTGAACAATTCGAGTAATAATGGTTGTGTTTTTTAAATGTTTTAAAAATTTTTTTATAGTATTCTGCTGTGAAACCATCTAGGCCTGGCCTTTTTTTAGTTGGGAGGTTTCTTATTACATCTTCAATATTATTGGTCTATTTAAGCTGTCAATTTCATTTTGGTTGAGCGTTGGTGATTCCCAGGATTTCAGTTATTCATCCATTTCTCATAGGTTTTCAAACATAGTAAAGGTTTTTGAAGTGTTCCTGTATGATTGTCTGGATCTGTTCATTGTCTGTTGTGATATTTTCCCTTTCATCATAGATTCTATGAATTTGGAGTTGTTCTTTCTTTTGGTTAACTGGGTTAGACGTCTGTCTATCTTGTTTATTCTCTCAAAGAACGAACTTTTGGATTCGTTGATTTTTTGTATTGTTTTCTTTGTTTCTATTTCATTAATTTCTGCTCTGATTTTTGTTATTTCTTCCTGTCTGTTGCGTTTAGGGTTCATTTGTTGTCTCTCAAGCGTTTTAACTGCAGTGTTAGATCGTTCACTTGTGCTTCTTTTGTTTTTCTGATGTAGGCACCCAGAACTATAAAGTTACCTCGTAGGACTGTATCCCATAAGTTTTCTTGTGTTGTATTATCATTGTCATTCAGTTCCAGGAATGCTTTTATTTCTTGACACATTAATTATTCAGGAGTGTGTTATTTAGTCTCCATGTGTTCTTTTTTTTTTTTTTTTTTAATTTAAAAGGGTTCACTTGGAAAGCTGTCAATCCATGAAGAAAACAACCTAAACAGACTAAGTCCAAAATGACAACTCCAAAGAATAGACTGTTTTCTTCTCACCCACTGTGCCCTTTCCCAAAGCCCGGGAAAAAACCTGCGGAAGAGGAGGCGTGGTAAGTAAGGGCTGTGGAGAGATAGGGTTGAATCATGAGACTATAGGAATATAGTCTGGACTCCTGATTGACAACATGCCTTTGCATACAAGCTCTCCAACTGGTCTATGAGAACCTTGGGTTGTTTCAAAATTGGACATAGATACTGCAAAATGCACACAATTACCTGATTGTAGGACATAATGAGTGATGTCAATGCTGTCTGCAAACAATTGTGTCATTGTATGGTAGAATCCCTTAAAAAATTAATTAATTTAAAAAAAAAGACAAAATTCAAAAAAAAAAAAAAAAAAAAAAAAAAAAAAAAAATAGGAAAACATCAGAATTACAACTGACTCTCAGTGAAAACTATGAAACAAAAGAAATAAAAAAAAAAAAAAAAAAAAAAGGACTATAGATGCCAACGCAGGTTACTATACCCAGCAAAAATTGATTGTAGTTGAAGAAGAGGAAAAATTTTCCATGACATAAACAAGATGAAGAACACATGTCCAGAAAACCAACCTTCAGGAATACTTGAACAATTCAAGACAGAAGAAAGGAGCAACTATCTCAGGCACCTAGAAAGACAAATTAAAAAATAAAACGCAGAAGTAGAAACTAGACCTAAAATGCAAGGGACAATAAGGGTGAAAGGAAGCACCACATCTTTCAGTTAGAACCTTAAAATTAATGGAAATAAACACCCAATCAAAGACACACAGACTCGAAGGTTGGATTAGGAAACAAACCCATCCTAGCTGTCTATAAGTAACGCATCTTACCCTAAGGATAGGCACCACCTTAAAGTGAAAGGATGGAAAAAATATTCCAAAAAATGTCCCCAAAAGAATGCAGGTGTTGCTATTTTAATATCCAAAGACAAATACTCAAGTAAAAGAAATCAGAAGAGACAAAGAGGCCATTACATTTTCAAATAGCATTAAGATTCACAATCTAAATTTTTTTGCACCAAATTTGTGCACAACTAATAAACGAATTTGGACATGCTTCAAGACACAATTAATAAGTACACTAACAGTAGGGGATTCAATGCCCCACTGAGCCCTTTGGACAGGTAAACAGGACAAAGAATAAACAGAGAAACATCTGAACTGAATGCTATGATACACCAATGGACCTCACAGACATCTACTGAATATTCCATCCACCCTTATACCAAGAATACACTTTCTACTCAACGCCCCAGGGACATCTCCAAAATGACACATACTGGGCACAGAAGAAACCTCCACAAATACAAAAAGATTGAAATAATTTCATGATTTCTATCAGACCAACGCATAATAAACTCAATAGCAGTATAGTGATAAGACACCTAATTATAAGGACACATGGAGTGCTGGAGAGATGGCCTAGTGGTAAGGGCGCCGACGGCTCTTACAGAGACCCGGGTTCGATCCCAGCACCCACATGGCGCCCGAGACCGTCTGAAACTCCAATTCCAGGAGAACTCCAGTTCCAGGGGAACCGAGACCCTCTTTTGACTCCCGCGGCATTGCATGACACGGGTGCAACGACTTGCATGCAGCATGTACATTCATACACATACAGAATAAATAAAAAAAAAGTAAAAAAAAAAAAAAGAAACAACATGGAGACTAAAATAACACACGCTGAATAATAATGTGTCAAGACAATAAAACGCTTTTTTTTATTCCTGAACTGAATGACATGATAAACAACACAAAGAAAACTTATGGGATACAGTCCTACGAGGAATTTATAGTCCTGGGTGCCTACATCAGAAAAACCACAAGAAGCACAACGTGAACTGTCTAAACACTGCAGTTAAAACGCTTGAGAGACAACAATGAACCCTAAACGCAACAGACCAGTGAAAGAAATAACCAAAAATCAGAGCAGAAATTAATGAAATAGAACAAAGAAAACAATACAAAAATCAACGAATCCAAAAGTTCGTTCTTTGAGAGAATAAACAAGATGACAGAGCTCACCAGGCAGAACCAAAGAAAAGAAACAAACTCCCAAATTACAAAGACTCATAAGATGAAAGGGAAATATCACACAGACATGAAAGGATCCAAGACATCATACAGGAACCTTCCAAAACCTTTACTATGTTTGAAAACCTTAGGAAAATTGATGGATATTATGAAATCCCTGGAACACCACGCTCACCAAATGAAATTGACAGCTAATAGACCAATAATATTGAAGATGTAATAGAAACCTCCCAACTAAAAAAAGGCCAGGCCAGATGGTTCACACAGAATACTAAATAAAAAAATTTTTAAACATTTAAAAAACACACCATTATTACTCGAATTGTTCAGAAGGATACCAGCAGAAGGTTGTTTCCCAAATCCTGTCTATGAAGCCAGCATCATGCTAAGAGCAAAGCCAGGCAAGATGCAACCAAAAAGAGAACTATAGACCCCTCTCATTATGGCACAAGATGCAAAAATTCTAACAAAGTACTTGTAAACTGCCTAAAGAACCACATCAAGAAGATCATCCATCATGACCACAGTGGGATTCATACCAAGGATGCAGGGATGGATCAAATAGAAAAATCAACGATATCATAAAAACACATAAATGGACTGAAAAACAAAAACCAAACGATCATCTCAATTGTCACACAAAAAGCCTTGAAAAAAAACAAAAAAAAATCCAGCATCCCTTCATGCTTAAAGTCCTAAGAGGGAATTGGTTTGGAGGGACAATTCCTCAATGTAATATAAAGTCATATACAGGAAACCCACAGCCATACCACCCTAAATGGAGAAATGACAAAAGCATCCCCTTTAAAGGTAGGAACTTGGCAAGGCTGCCCCCTGTCACCACACCCTCTTTCAAATAGTCTTGAAACACTTGCTGGCAATAAGGAAAAAAAGGAATTAGGAGTAGTAATTGGAAAAGAGAAAGTCAAGTATCCCTTTTTGATGATATGATTGTTTACTTAAGCGTTGCTAAAAACTCCACCCAAAACTCCTAGAAATGATTGAAGAGTTTCGTAGGCACGAATAAAAATTAACCCAGAAAAATCAGTAGCCTTTTCTTTACACCAACAACAAGCACTGAGAAGGAATACAAGGAGACCTTCCCACTCACAATAGCCTCTAAAACAATAAAATACCTTAGGACAAACAAAACCAAAACACACAAAGATCCTACAAAAAAAATTTTAATCCCTGAAGAGGAATGGAAGAATACATCAGAAGATGAAAAACCTCTCTTGCTCATGGATGAGAAAATTAATATAATAAAAATGTCCATTCTACCCAACTCTTGTACAGATTTAATGCAATCCCAATTAAATCCCCAAGGTTTCTTCACGCTTGGAAAAAAGGTCCTTAATTTCATTAGAAAAACAAAAGACCCTGATAGCCAAAGCAACTCTGATTGCAAAAGAGCATACAAGGGAGAATCTCTTACCAGACTTCAAACTAAAGTACATAAGTAAAAAAAAAAACAGCTTGGTTTAGCTGGCACAAATAAGACTGTTGACCAATGGAATAAAACTGAAGTTCCAACATTTTAGCACATACAATTTCAGCCACCTCATTTTGACAAGGGGGGCCAAGAGACACAATGGAGGAAAGACACATCTTCAGCAAGTGGTGTTGGCAAAACTGGATCACCACGTGCAGAAGAATAAATTAAACCCTACCTCTCGCCCTGTACAAAGTAAACTCCACATGGATTAAAGACTCATGTGAAACCCCAAACTCTGAAGGTGATAGGAGAAAAAGTTGGCAGCAGCCTACAATACATTGATAGGAAAAGACTTCCTAAATCAGACAGCAGCTGCACAAGTATGAAGGTAAACAGTTGACAAATGGGACCTCCATTAACCAAAAGCTTGTACGCAAAGAAACAATCAAGAAGTGAAGAGAAACCCCACGAGTGGGAGGAAATCTCACAGCAGATACATCGACAAAACATTGATTTCCAGAATATAAATCTACCAAAAACAAAGAAGAAAGAAACAAATGACTCACTCAAAGATGGAGCACAGGTGAACATAGAGTTTTCACAAGTGAAGAATTAGAGATGGCTGAGACCATCTTAAAAAGTGTTCAATGTCTAATAATTAAGGAAATCGAAATTAAAACCACTTTAAGATATCATCTCACTCCAGTAAGACTGGCTAGGATCAAGAAAACAAATGAGAAAAAGTGCTGAGAGGAGGTTGTGCGAAAGGGGAACACATTCATCCACTGCTGGTGGGAATGTAAACTTGTACAACCACTGTGGAAAGCAGTGTGGAGAACCCTTGGAAGACTTGGAAGACTTGCCACCACTTCTAGCCATACCACTCCTGGTTATATACCACAAGACTCATCTTACTGCAGAGATACATGCCATCAGGTTTATTGCAGTTCTTCACAATAGCAAAGAGCTGGACCAACCCAAATGCCCCTCAACTGACAGGTGGATAGAGAAAAAATGTGGTACATCTCCAATGGAGTTCTATACAGCATAAAGAAAAGATGACATCATGAGCTTTGCACAAAAATGGTGAGCTAGAAGGTATCAATGCTAATGTGAAGTAACACAGTCCCAGAAAAAACAAATGACAAACAAATGTATCCTCATCTTTGGATGCTAGCATCATTACCTATTGTATGGCAAACTGAGCAATGTTTAGTGATCTGAAAACAACTGTGCTCTTATGTGTGAATCCCTTAAAAATGAATAATAAAAATTAAGAAAAGAACCTTTTGTATTAAGTTCTTTACTGGTCCAGAATTATGTGTGGTGTGCATATCATCACGCATGTACTTTTTTAACATATTGCTTATGTAATATATACACAGGTATGTCCGTCAATATTGCACATACATATATTTTTACTTATTTCTCATAGTCATTTTACAATGAAAAGTCAGTATAGGTACAGAAAGAAATGTTTTAAGCAACCCTAAGACAGCAATTGGTAACTCTCGAATTTGACCTAATTTTCCTTACTCACTAACACTATCACTACCTCCTTTTTCCTTTCTTTCTCAATTCTCCCCTGGGTGGGTATGACCTCAAACATGAGGAATGATGCCTTGGAGTCCTCTTTGATCACACAAAATACCAAAAGTGCCCATGCCAGCAGCCTGGACACCTCCTTGGTCAACTCCCACCATCACACCACCACCATCACTATGCTTTCCATACCTTTCCTTAAGTGCTTTAGCACTTAAATTATTACTTAATGTTAATTATTACTTAATGTTAAATCATCCTCTGATTTCACTCACCTGCCTTAGAATGAGAATTATCTATGGAGAAATTTTAGTGGCAATAAATAAAAAGGAAACAGTTGTGGAAAGCCTATTCTTGTCAAGAAGAGCTGTAATCATGCTTTGTATCAACACGACTCCTTCCTTTGGCTGTAACAAAGTTAGAGGAAGTGTTGGTACTATAAATTGAGAGTTCAGGAGGTGATTCTATTGACCCAGTATTTTGAACAAGATTGGCATTATAGGTTTCCCACATAGAAACTAGTGGAAAAAAACATTTCTAAAGCAATTTCTTCTTTGCTGGTAGCCCTTTCCTCCCTCCTATGCCTCTTCTCTCTCCCAAGGTGTTCCAGGTTCTTCAATCATCTGGTAGCTTTTATGAATGATCCCCCTTCCCCACTTCAACAACCTCCCACTGTGTCCAAGATCAAATCACTCAGGGGGTAGAATTAGGAGCCTATCTCACCATTTGCCCAAGAAGGTTTTCTGGTAACTAGTCCAAAGAGTTCTCTAACAATAAACAGACAAACTAACATTCTACATACAGACAAGATGAATGTCATATTTACAGTGCAACTAACAGTCTGATGATACACAAGATGGGATATCTACTGCTAACTTGTTTAAAAGATTTTTGCTCAAGTAAAGGTCAGAGATACAGGTCACAGGTATTCCTTACAGATACTCTAAGTTGTCTTAGTAATAATGTTCCAAAAATGGTAGTGGAATATGTAGAACCTGAAAGCAAACATAACACCTTCTATTGCCAACCAGGCAACACCTGGGTATTAGGAGCTAGGTAGCAATTTCTCCAATAATTTACAGTATCATTCTGTCCCACAGGGAGCAAAAACTTATCTGAAGGCCTAGGAGATACCAAAGAGTCACAAAATCACAGCCAAGGAGAAGTGAAGCATGCACAGGCCAGCAAATCCCACAAGCTTGCAGAGCTGGCCACCATTTCAACTACATCTCCACCAAACATTTTTAATAAGTCTATTGAGGATTTTCTTTTTTCTTAGGGGGAATCACCCTTGATTTCATACTGTAGTTAAAAAGGAAATTTAGTTCATTTTAGAGCCAACAGCTGGAATATATTAGTACTATAACTCAAGGGCTAACTCTATCTCCCAGTTAGTTTCCACATAGAAGCTTTTAAAAGGCCCACTGGCTGGGGCCTATCCTGAGGCATTCACTCTCTCCTATCTTGCCTTTCCTTCACTGTCAGTTTTTCCAGCACCCAAGCCTTGACCTCGCATTTGCATCTTTTCCTTCACTTTCCTAAATCTAGCCTAGTAATGCACACCAACCTAAGAGTTTTCATCAGCAGCTGATTGGAGTTGCCCAGAGAAAGAGTAACAGTCAAGAGCAGTCGAAGTTAACAGTCACTTGACCTTCATCACTTCCCTGGTACCTGCCTCAGAGGCCTGTAAAAATAGTCAGAAAGAAAAGAGTAATGGAAAAGCCCTCTCTACTCTGTACTGCAGGTCACTTTTGGCTGAGGTGGTTGTGCCTGAGCCTCAGAAAGGAGAAGAAATGAGTCCGGAATTTTAGACTTCATGGTCTGGCTTTTATCACAGCTAAAATGCCTCCCACCCAAAGCATTGGGGATATTCTTTTTTAATTTTTTTTTAATTTATTATTTTGTTGTGTATTAATGTACTGTCTGCATGTAGGTTTTATGCACCTTGTTTCAATGGGCAGAGGTCAGAAGGTGCATATTCCTGGAACTGGAGCTAAAGATGGTTCTTAGCCACAGTATGGGTGCTGGGGACTCAACCACGTCCTCCTGCAAGAGAAGTCGGCACTCCTTAACTGCTGAGCCTTCTCCAGCCCCACTGGGATAGTCTTAAAACAGTAATTGAGAATAATCATGGAGGTGCTTAACAAAGTACATCCAAGATAGTGACTGGGATACAATAAATTCCTCTCAGACTTATTCTCTACTGAATTCACACTGACAGATTATACTGTTGTTGTAACAATATATGTAGCCAAGGTATAAACCTAGACCAGTGCAGAAAGTAAATTCTCTACAATATACCAGAATATACTGGTTTCAATTCTGTCTGCCTTTTTACCTGAGTATCCAGGAGCCCTCACATTTAGAGACTGTATTCACATTTGTCACATGAGCACATCCCCCACCTCACTGCACCATCACCATGAACGTCACTTGGGGAAAAGCAAGCAAAGTGACAGGGGCAGCCCTGGCACATGCATCATGCCATTACTATCTCTCAGGTCAACCAGTCTAAACACTGTGGTTCATCTTCACAACCACCTCTCTTTGAATCCAATCCTGCCTCATTTTTCAATGTTTTATTCAAGTATTTGCAAGTGATTGTCAGGAAAAAGAAATGTGGGCATTCTTTAAAACTCTGACCAGGCAATTGAATGGAGATAAAAAGAAGCAGTGTTTAGTTCAGTATCTGAAATTGCTTTCCAACAATTTAAGCTAATCTATAAAAGATTAGAAATTGTGAACTCCTAATCTCCCCAAATAGGGATGCTGAATAGTACTATATAAAAGCAAACTGAAGCTCTGATGTCTAATAGACTGTTCAAACCCCAGTTCCTTGTTGCTTGTAACAAGACTTGGACTGAGTTGTGTAACTTCTCTGAGTCTGTTCCCTTAATGTGAAAATTGATCTTAATAGTGACCAGATCAGGGTTTGCTGAAGATTAAATGTTATGAGACTCTTTCCCACTGCCCCGAAGAAACAAAAGCACAGCTACCTTGACCTCCCAGGATAACAGGGAAAAATAGAGATCTGTGAGGTTCATCAAGCCTTAAGTAAAAAACAAAGTCATTATAATGCAGCCTCCTCACAGAAGCCAGCAAGACAAGAGGCCGAGCCCAGTGCAGAGAAGGAGCCTTGCACGGTATTTACAGTTTCGTCACTTGCAGCACTTTCATGACGCATCTCCACGGCAGCCACTACCATCACATCCCACAGCAAAAGCTGCCAAGCAAGGGTGTTTTCCACAAGAGATAAGAAGAGACTGGAAATATGTCTTTGCTTCCCTTCCAGAGTGGTCATCTTTTATTTTTCTGTGGTTTAAGCATCTTTTCATAAAGTATAACCTTTTGGATATTGAAAATTATTTTCAAGTAGGTTTAGATACTGTGTATCAATAATTTGCAGGAATTGTGTTGTCTGCAAAATTATTATTGTTATATCAAAATGTCTACCAATAGTACCCAAATCCAACATTAAAGAGGGAAGAAATTTATAATATAATAGACTATATATGGAGTTTGGCCGCCCAATACATGACACCCTTTGATGTGACAGAAAAACACTATCTTGAAAACCATGAATTCTCATCCATCTGGAGAAATATCTAGGGCTACTTTTAGACCTTTGATTTGTTGGGAATGTAGGGAATAGGAGAAGCAAGGTCCCTGATCTCCTGGAAACTGTTATAAATCCAAGCCAAGATGAAAAATGTGGCAAAAAAAGAAAAGAAAAGTACAAGAAGTAAATACATTTAGACAAGAGCATTGTAATATAATGATACTACTAGGGAAATATTAAAGAGAATACTATGCTGAGAGCAGCATGTAGGAGGAGTTGAGGGGGCTGCTTCATATTTAGCAGTGGACCACATTCTTTTCTGGGGGTAATGTGCAGGCTGAGATCAGTGTCCAGAGATGGAGACCTACAAAAATTTGGAAAGAGGAGGTGTTATACTATGGTTTGGATGTAGAGACTTTCACAGGCTCATGTATTTAAACATCCAGCTTGTGCTGTTTTGGAAGGTTGTAAAAGCTTTAGGAAGCAAAGGACACTGGAGGAAATGGGTCTCTGGGAAGGAAGTTTGGTTTTAGCTCTGTACCACTTCCTGCCCTTCTCTACTTCCTGACTGAAGATGCCACATAAACACCCATCTCCTGCACTTGCCTCCATGTCTTCCCTGTTGTGAAAAACTATGATCCTAGAACTGAAGTCAAATAATCCCTTCTTTAAATTGTTTCTTGTCAGGTTTGTGTTCACAGTAGCAAGAAAACTAACTAATGTAGGCTAGAATGTTCCCCAAAAGGAAATAGCAAGCACCAGGGCAGAAGTGAGCTTGTCCTTTCACAGAACCAGGAACTGGTATTCAATGTGAATGAAAAGTTTGGAATCGATGCCAAAGGAAAGTTTGGAAGTACCAGAAGAAATAAATATACAAACTATCTCAGATGAAAAATAAGGACATAGTCTCCTCCGAGCTGGAAAGGATGAAAAGAGGTGAACACAAAGATGACAATGTGCTGGACTAAATATGAGGCCTTCTTCAAATGCTAAGAAATAGAACAGGGGATTCCTTATGATTGAAAATATGGTTTTCAGAATAATTTAGAGACTTTGGAGTAACTTTTAGGAGTTTTTTGTTAAGTAATCATCTACACATAAGAAAAGCTCATGAGGTCAAGTAGTAAGTACCTAATTGGGNTAAGCTTTCATTAAATTTACCCAAACTGTTTCTCATTGACTGTATGCTACTTATTTGGGAAGGAAATTTAAGCTTAGTTCCTTTAAATTGTCCTACAAGTAAAAGAAAGTGTTATAATGTGATGTTGTGTTATTCAGAAAAAATATATAGGCCATTTGTATACCTTAACCCAGTACAAATTATAAATAAAACCAATTAACATTTTGTATTCCCAATTAGTTCAGTTGTATTACCATTTCCACCAAAACCTATGCCTAAATTTAACTAATCTAAACAATTCACTAAGCCTTAAAATATCTTATACTTGGTGGATAAAGCTTGGGCAGAGTTGAGTACCTGCTAAATAAATTTTACCCAATAAACACTTTGCTCTTTAACGCTATATAACTGGACTAAGACTTCTACTTATTTGGGAAGTAAGAGTTTAAGCTTAATTCCTTTAAATTGTCCTACAAGTAAAAGAAAGTGTTATACTGTCATGTTGTGTATTTCAGAAAAATATAGAGACCAACCCAATACAAACTATAAATAAAACAATTAGCATCGTATATTCCCAGTTAGTTCAAATGTCAGTATCTAGCTCCCTTTTTTTTGCACAAGAATCCTTCATATAAAACCAATTTGCAAGCAGTTGTGCCCCAGCCCACACAGCCCAAGTCTCCCACTATCCAGCTGGAGGAGCTTGAATGTTCAATCAAGTTGATCAAATAAGTGTCCAGACTATATTGTCATAGTTTTACCATTCACTCCTATTGCAGCCCCTACAATATACCACTCCCCCTCTTCCACAGATTGTTCCTTAGGCTTAGAGATGGGGCACAGGTGGACAAGAAGCACAACAGTCTGTGCATACAAGCTTCTCCAACTGGTCTATGGGAACCTTGGGTTGTTCAAAATTTGGACAGAGATACTTGCAAAATGCACTAATTACCTGATTGTATGAAAAAAAAAAAAGGTTCAGCATGACAGTGAAATGCTGAGAAGAAATTTGAAAAAAAAAGGCCAAATATTCAAAACAAGGAGACTATCCAAGACAAACAAAGAAGAAGAGTATAGGACAAAAACTCTTTTTCCTCAAAAATATGAAAAATCTTGATTGAAACAAGAGAACCTACTTTTGCCACTATTATTTGGTATTTTACTTGATCAATTACCATAGAAAAAGAAGTCATTTTATCCCTATATGAGAGACCCATAAATGCTTTTTCCAATGTTACAGAATAGAAAATCATTCAAACTTTTGATTGATTGATTGATTGATGGATGAATGGACTGATAGATTTTGATCTTTTTGAGACAGGGTCTTCCATTAGTCCCAGTTGGCCAGAACTCGCTATGTAGAACAGGTTGGCCTTGAACTCACAGAGGTCCGCCTGCCTCTGCCTCCCCAGTGCTGGGATTAAAGGCGTGCGCCACCACACACAGCCTAATTTAGAATTTTTAAATTTAAAAGTTTGTAAATGGGAACAGTAGGAACACACAACAGGATAATACAGACTGTAGGCAGGCAGATCTTTGTGAGTTCAAGGCCAGCCTGGTCTACAGAGTAAGTTCCAGGACATCTGGGACTACAGGGAGACCCTGTCTCGAAAAAAAAAAATAAAAAAAGATGGTTGTAATTGTATAAGGAAACAGACGATGCTATCAAAATAAAAAGCAAAGAATCCACTTGCATACTCCCTCAGCAATTCCATTTGGCACAGGGGTTGGGGGGGATGCCTGTTTAGCCCGCCCTGTGCTCCAGGTGGTCCTGGGATATCCCCAATATAAGCTCTGTGCACTCAAGTCTGACAGTGGCAACAGGCCCACCTTTTTTACCAGCCAGCGTGACGACTCTACCCCCACAGCCACACAAGACAAGTCAAGGATTTAATCAAACCAGTGAGAGAATTATCGAACAGGCCAGAGAGGATTATCCAACAATCCACCTGATTAAAGCACCTGCTTCCTACCTGTGCTTCAGGTGGTCCAGAGAAATCCCCAATCTAAGCTCTGTGCACTCAAGTCCAAAAGGTTCTGTATAAATAGCAAGCATTATTCCTGGCGTGGTGGTACACACCTTTGATCCCAGCACTTTGGAGGCAAAGGCAGGTGGATGTCTGTGAGGTCAAGGCCACACTGGTTTATATAGAGAGTTCTAGGACAGCTGGAACTACAGGAAGACCCTGTCTCAAAAAGACAAAAAAAAAAAATTGCAGGCATTTAAATTATTTTCTTTATAATGTGTAAAGCTGGCTCATCAGTTTATATAAGATTTTGTTCCACTTGATATGTAATGATGTATAAACCAATAAAAGGCTCCTTTGGTTTATTACCTTATACTTCTTTTTTTTTTTATTAATTTTTTTATTTATTTCTGTATGTGTAGGAATGTACTGTCTGCATGCAAGTCTGTGCACCCGTGTCATGCAATGCCGCGGAGGTCAGAAGAGGGCGTCGGATTCCCCTGGAACTGGAGTTCTCCTGGAATTGGAGTTTCAGACGGTTCTCGGCCGCCATGTGGGTGCTGGGGATTGAACCCGGGTCCTCTGCAAGAGCGGTCGGCGCTCTTAACCGCTAGGCCATCTCTCCAGCCCTACCTTATACTTCTTTTCAAACTCTGGGGGAACTCTTTTAAAACTCAGGGGAAGAAAGGGGTCGTGCTGGTGTCCTGACCATCCTCTCTGTGGCATGCTCCCCTCCCGCCAGGGCCTAGAGCCCTGTTTTCTGAGCCCAGGGCTACCTGGGCTGTTGGCACTCACAGTCCTGGAGACCCTGGGTGGGTGGTGGGAAAGGACGGTGGCCCAGCCGGCCTGTGGGGATCTCAGGAGCTGTTTGAGGATATATTTTCACTTTGTGATTATTTCACTGTAGATGCTGATTTTTTTTTTTTTTTTAATGCGGTTAGCAGCTGGACCATCTACCTCCTCACACCCACGTCCACCCTGCTCTTCCCCTGGCTGCCCAGCCCTGAGGTGTAGGGGCTGCAGCATGGTGCTGAGAAGTGGGGAATAGCTGGGCCCCAAGTCCTAAAGAGGCAGGCCAGCAACTGGGATCTGGGAAAGGGGGTCACAGTGGGAGGGGTAGGCTGACATCTGTGTTTCTTTTTATTTATTTATTTTTTTTCATTTTTTTAAATTTTACTTTTTAAAAATTTTCATTTTTTTATTGACTTTGGTATTTGAATGTTTACTCATTTTCATTTCAATTCATTAGGCATATATCCCCTTCCCTTCCCCACACCCACCCCAGTCCATCTGATCATGTTCTACCATAACTTTCCTGCATTTTCTCTATTTTTTTTTCATTTTTTTTTCTTCATGTATTATGGGTTGTTTAAGCTGTCAGTCTTTTTGGTTAGTTTTGGCGATTCTCAGGATTTCGGATATTTCATCATTTCTTCTAGGTTTTCAATAGTGTAGAGTATAGGTTTTTAAAGTAATCCCGTATGATTGTTTGATCTTTTCATTGTCTGTTGTGTTTCCCCTTGATTCAAGTTATGATTGGAGTTGTTCTTTCTTTTGGTTAACTGGGCTAGAGGTCTGTCTATCTTGTTTATTCTCTCAAAGAACCAGCTTTTGGATTCATTGATTTTTTTGTATGGTTTTCTTTGTTTCTATTTCATTGATCTCTGCTCTGATTTTTGTTATTTCTCCTTGTCTGCTGTGTTTAGGGTTCCTTTGTTGTTGTCTCTCAAGTACTTTTAGCTGGAGTGTTAGATCATTCACTTGTGCTCTTTCCATTTATTTATTTATTTATTTATTTATCTATTTATTTATTTATTTATTTTAAGATATTCATATAACATCACATTTGCTTCCAGATAGAAAGAAATGTAAATACAGTAATAACATTGCTCAGCTTTTCTTTCAATTGGGGGATTTGGTACTAGCATCCAAAAATGAGGGAAACCATTCCCTATTTGTTTTTTGGGAACTGTGTTACTTCACTTACCTGCAAATCTCATGATGTCATCTCTTTCTTTACTGCTGCATAGAACTCCATTGTGTAGATGTTCCACATTATTGTTATCCCCTTGTCAGTTGAAGAGCATTTGGGTTGGTTCCAACTCTTCCTAATAAACATAGATGTGCATATATCTTTGCAATAGGATGAGTCTTGAGGGTATATACCCAGGAGTGGTATGGCTGGGTCAGGTGGTAGGCTCATTTTGAGTCTTTTAAGAGTTCTCCACACTGCTTTCCAAAGTGGTTGTATGAGTTTACATTCCCACCATCAGTGGCTGAGTGTTCCCCTTTCTCCACAACCTCTTCAGCATTTGGTCTCTTTTATTTTCTTGATCTTAGTCAGTCTTATCAGAGTGAGATGATATCTTAGAGTGGTTTTAATTTGCATTTCCTTAATTATTAACAATGTTGAATACTTTTTAATATGTTCATCAGCCATCTGTACTTCTTCATAGGTGAAGTCTCTGTTCAACTCTTTAGTCCATCTTTTGAGTGAATCATTTGTTTTCTTACTTCTTTGTTTTTTTAGTAGTTTATATATTCTGGATGTTAATGCTCTGTCTGACATATCACTGGTGAAGATTTCTTCCTACTCTGTGGGTTTTCACTTCACTTCTTTGATTGTTTCTTTAGCTGTACAGAAGCTTTTGTGTTTGATGAGGTCCCATTTGTCGACTGTTGACCTTATTTCCTTTTTAGCTGCTGTCTGATTTAGAAAGTCTTTTCCTACACCTATGTCTTGCAGGTTGTTGCCAAATTTTTCTTCTGTCACCTTCAGGGTTTCACATTTCACACTGAGATCTTTGATCCACTTGGAGTTGATTTTTGTATAGGGTAAGAGGTAGGGGTTTAATTTTGTTCTTCTAGATGGTGATCCAGTTTTGTCAGCACCATTTGCTGAAGATGTTATCCTTCCTCCATTGAGGTTTTTTGTTTTTTCTCCATTGTCAAATGAGGTGGCTGTAATTGTATGAGCTCAAGTTTGAATCTTCAATTTTGTTCCATTGGTCAATGGGTCTGTTTTTGTTACAGTACCAGGCTGTCTTTATGACTATAGCCCTGTAATATAGCTTGAAGTATGGTAAAGTAATCCCCCCTGTATTTCATTTTTTACTCAGGGTTGCTTTAGCTATTTGGGGTCTTTTGTTTTTCCATATGAATTTAAGGATTTTTTTTCCAAGTGTGAAGAAGCTCATGGGGATTTTGATTGGGATTGCATTGAATCTGTATATCAATTTGTGTAAAATGGACATTTTTACTATATCAATTTTTCCAATCCACGAGCATGGGAGTTCTTTCTATCTTTTGATGTTATTTTCAATCTAGAGGGAATTGGACTGAAGGGAACACTCCTAAATATAATCAAAGCTTATACAATAAAACCACAGCCAACATCATCCTAAATGGAAAAAAAATTAGAACCTTAAAGTCTTAAAGTCAGGAACACGATAAGGCTGCCCCCTATCACCACTCCTCTTCAACATAATGCTTGAAATACTTGCTAGGGCAATAAGCCAAGAAAAGGAAATTAAAGGAGTACTAATTGGAAAAGAGGAAGTCAAGCTATCCTTTTTTGGGGGACAATATTATAGTTTACCCAAGGGATGCAAAAAGCTCTACTGGAAAACTCCTAGAAACAGTTAAGAGTTTCCATAAAAGTGGCGGGATACACAATTAACCTAGAAAAATCAGTAGCATTTCTTTACGTGAACAATAAATAAGTGGAGAAGGCATATAAGAAGACCTTCCAACTCATAATAGCCTCCCAAAAATACCTGGGAACAAACATAACCAAAGACACCAAAAATCTCTACAACAAACATTTTAAACCCCTGAAGAATCATGTTTTTCACAGAATTATGAGATTGAAGTATAAGATGTATTTCTATGCAGTTGAATTTGAAACCACAGTAGAGAAAGTCATTTCACTTCCATTTTTGTCATAAACCAGGCAAAACTTTAAAGAAACTCTTTTCAGAATTGGGAAACAGTAAAAGGGTCAGGATAAGACAGTATTTAAATTTGGCTTTGACCCTAGTACCACTGTCTATGTAAAAAAGCCAGCTACAGTTATATTAAAGCCTTAAACATTAGCTCCCAATGGTAAGACTACCAAGAGAAATCACAAAATAAAAGGTTATTGATGTTGGTCTGTGCAATGATTGAGTGACTATGAAGACAAAGCACAGGAACACAGCCATAAATACATATGGCCTTATCCACTTCCTCATGTTTGACTTTTTCTGGTTTGAGCTACACTGGACTTGTGCATGTCATCACCAAGGCCATGAATTCATATGAGCGAATTACTAGCTGTCTAGAAAATTCTGTTTCCTTGTGATCATCCACCACATCTGCCTCTTACAATCTTTCTTCCCACTTTTCCATCATGATCCCCAGAATCTTTGGGAGGAAGAAGTTTGATATAGGTGTCATATTCAGGTATAAGTATTCTGTAGCCTTCTTCTCTCTGCACAGATGGGTACTGGGAGGGGCAGAGGCAGTTTTTTTTTCTTTTTAAATGTATGTTTGTATTGAATTTTTGTACATTTCATGGACTAAATCTCAAACATATTTAGACTCCCTCCACTATCTTCCCCACTTCTCTAGAGACAGTTTGTTTCAAGACAGTACATTCTTGGTAGGTCAACTGGGGTCTATTTGGAGCACAGATTAGAACCTATAGGATATATCTATATCTATATCTATCTATCTATCTATGTCTATATCTATCTATCTATCTATCTATCTATCTATCTATCTATCTATCTATAGCAGAGGACATTAAAATAGATTGGACAGTAAGGGGAAGTGAAGAGATAGGAGGGGAATCTAAACAGCGCCAAATTATATTTTATGGAAATTGCAAAATTCAATGAAAAGGAAGAAAATATTTGGGATTAATTCAAACTAAGAGCTTCTTCAGCAAAGAAACAGCAGAATAAAAAGACAATTCACAAAACTGGAGGTAATATTTATGATCCCCCATGCTATATAATCTGACAACTTGATATACACTCTGTATGTGTGTTTATGTGTGTATGTGTGTGTGTGTGTGTGTGTGTGTGTGTGTGCGTGCGTGTTTTCTTTCAGTAGTTCTATAGTTTTAGGCTCCACATTTAATTTTAATATATTTTGTGTTGGTTTTTTAACTGATAAGAAATAGGAATCTAGCTTTGTTCTGCACGTGAGTAGCCAATTCTTCCAACACCATTTATTGAAGGGCCCTGTTTTGCCAATGTGAAGTTCTAGTAATTAACATGCTTCTAAGTAATTCAACCATCATATGAAATTACAGGGATTGATTAAGATATTTTAAAATATCATAATAAGCACAGATTATCAGATTTTGTAGATTATATGTAAAATGTTGCTTGGATGGAAATTTATAATTTTAAAGTGTATTTTAAGAAAGAAGAATTGGTTGGAATTAATTGTGTGTGCTCACACTTTAGAAGAAAGTGGAAACAATTATACACAAAGCAAACAAATGAAACAATGAGAACTGAAAATCAATGAAACAGAAAGTAAATTAGATACAAGAATAGAAAAACCCAATAAAACAAATAATTGATCTGAGAAGATCATTACATTTGAGAATTGGCTCTTTTCAATTATGATTGCATTTTGTCTATTTTTCTATATATCTAGGAATTAACATAGGTAATACAGTTCTATTTTAAATTCTTGGGAAGAATGCATTTCCTTTTGCATAAATGATTGATCACATCCAGCACTGAACTCTAATTCTTTCATGGTACCCTCATTGAGAGTGTTGCTCGACTAAACAGTTAAAGATTTTTAAAATACATATGGAATTTACAAATTGCCAACACAAGAAATGTAAAAGTGGCCCTCACTACAGGTGCTGAAGCATTAAAATCTATAAAAAATCACGAATAATTTTACACCAAGAAATTCTACAATTGATTCTGATCACTACTCTTAACCATTTAGAATAAAAATATTCCCTAGGGGTAGAGAGATGGCTCTGCTATTAAGAATACTGACTGCTCTTGCAGAGGACCCTGGTTTGATTCTACATGGTGGCTAAAAACTATAACTCTAGTGCCAGGGGATCCAATGCTCTTTTATGACCTCCATGGGCATTGAACAGCACAAATACACTTATATACATGCAGACAATACACACTTATACATAAATTAAAAATAAGTAAAATAATTTTTTATCCTCCCCCCCAAATTTAAAATTCCCATAGTATATTGATTACTTAACTTGTTTTACTGGGAAAATTATTTTTCCAATAAAATTATTTATTTTACATTTAAGAAACAAATATTGCCACTTTTTTAAAGCCAATGTTTTATTGTAGCTCTGTGCATTTCATACAAAATTACATTACAAATCAAATCTAGACCCATGCTCCCTTCCCTGCCCCCCACCCCACTAAAACTCATGCAGTCTGCCAAACACGTTTTTCATCTTCTCAGTATCTCTCGAAATTCTTGATGCAGAAGTTTACTGTTTAGAGCAGAAGTTCACCATTTCTGTCAGTTCTTTGACTCAGTCTTTTCTGTTGTTGTTCCTTCCAATATCCATCACTCCAAAATTTGCACATATGCATGCCACATATATCATAGGTTTTAGCATCTTCAGCTTATGATTTTTTAATCAGGCTGAAAGATGTCATGTTTCACATCTCCTCCTTGGAAAGCCCAAACCACCATCAGTTCTGCCCTTGTGTTCCACACTGGGGTTTTCCCTTCCCATGGTCACCTAATGAGGTCCAGTAAGCACTGCATCCTGTCTTGATCTTCCTGTACTGGTCTCCATGATACAGCCTGGGTAGTCCAACAGTGGCAGTCTATACTCTGAATAAGTAGAAACCCCAGTAGTAACTCAGTCCACAAGTTGGATGTCTCAGGAGTCCCCATCTGGCACTCAAGTTTTGGAGGATTCTTGGAGAGACATGAGTCTTCAGTCCATATTGGAAAGTTGAAAAGATGTGTCTTCTCACATTTTTGAAGGATGGCAAAAGCAGTGGCAGTCACAGGGTAGCTGTACTTGGCAGTAAGCCAAGCAAAACAACTGTGCTCTTTTTTTTTTTTTTTTTTTTTTTTTATTTTTACTAACATCTCAAGTTTTATACCTGAACTATAATTTCTGAAGACTTACTATTTATTTCTGGTTATACTTCCCTTTTGGATGTTTAAGGCCACACAGTTAGCCCCAGTTAACCAAGGTTTTTGTTTTCTCAGGGTCAGTTGAGGTTCTGGTCCTCAAGGGTCGCTCAGAGGTTTTTTTGTTGTTGTTGTTGGGGGGGGAGCCCTTGGGTCCTTTTGGATTTTCAATCACCAGTTCCATCCACTTGAGGACAAAGTCGGGTCTTGCTAGACCAGGCTTCCCTTTTTGAAGCATGAACAGACTTTCCTCTTTATAGGCTGGACACTGGCTGAAGTCCCATTAGTGGATCTCCAAGACCTCCCTGCATGGGAAGACTGGTGACTCACTTTTTTAAGCATGAGGAATAAAACATTTTATCTGTTTATTCAGACTCACTCATGCTACTTTACAGATCAATTTACTATATTTAGAAATCATTTGAGTTTTATATTTTCAGTTACATTTTGAACTGAGGTTACAATTATCAAATAAAAAGATTTTACATTGTTTTTTAAGCATACCAAATTGAAATACATAGGTTAAACATCAGATTTATAGCAGGCCTCAAATACAATAAAGACATTTCTTAAAGTTAAATGCTGCTACTTCTCCAGAACTTTTCTAGAAAAAGGAGTTGAGATACTTCTCGACTCTATGAAGCTAATGTAAATTTGTGCCATAGCGCCATGTTATCCATACCCTGAAATGGAGCCAAGATCTCCACAGACTCCTACAAATAGACTCTAGACTCTAGACTGTTTATAACAGTTGTTACAAATACAATCCACAGAGATGTTTGATGCCTGTAGCTGTCTGAGGCTTTTCTTCCTTAATGTTTAGATAGGCCAACTATAATTTTTTAACGTGTATTAGTGCATTGTCTACATCCATGTGAATGCACCCATGTTGTACAATGTCTGAGGAGGTCAGATGAGGGCATCAAATTCCTCTGGAACTGGAGCTGTGGACAGTTGTTAGCCATAATGTGGTGCTGGAATTGAACCTGGGACCTCTGCAAGAGCAGCCAGTGCTCTTAACCACTGAACCATCTCTCTAGCCCAGCTGACAAATTTTAATATGAGAGACTTTCTTACCTCCTTTTCATAGAAGAACAAAAAATATGATGGTAATGTAGTCATACTCTAACTGTAAATTAGAGCCAACTGTTATAGAAATAATCTCTTATAAAACTAGTAAAACTGCTTTCTTTAATTGACTAATAGACATAGGAACTGTGAAAAGGATTATTCTCTATTATTCTCTATACCTATTATTCTCTATACCAAATATAATACTAGGGTCTCTTTCAGCAGTGCATTTAAGCAAAATATATTAATACAGGAGAGCTCTGATATCAACAATGGATTATTTTGCCAAGGAGATGTTGGCCAGGGAATCCAAGCCCCCCCCCCAAAAGGTAAAGGCTTCTTGCCTGTAAACTGGGATACTTGGAAGAAGAGAGGTGGTGAGGCCCTGCTGTCGAAGACCTGATGTAAGCATGGGAAAGATGTATCAAGACTGCACTTGAAAGTATACAGTTGGTCTCTGGAATACCAGAGAGTGTTACCAAAGGACACTAAACCAATAAAGCAAATATTGGTTTCCTTGAGTCAAGCAAGATTCCTCAGTCAGCATCAGCTACACCTCACCTGCCTGGAAATACTGTGCAGCAGTGGCAGCCATATGTCTGTATATCCCAAATCTAATGGGCTATTAGCTTTCTCTTTGGAGGAATAACTCATGGCTGATGCCAAAAGCTTACATCATCTAGTTATAAGCCACAGTAAGACCTTGTCATCTTTTAGAGAAAAGTTATAGTTCATGGATTAGCATGCCATCCAAACATCTATGTCTATACCAATGTAACCTACCATAATAATTAGTACTGTTTAATGCCTGAATATCTAATTGCTTGTGCTTCATCAGTAGGATTAAAAAGTTATTTCTGGATAAACTGCCAACCCATGAAAGGAAACAGCCTGAAATGATCAGAGTCCAAAACAACATCTCCCGAGAAAGTAGACTGTTTTGCTTCTCGTCCACCCATGCCCCTTTTCTAAGCCTAGGGAAAAATCTGCAGAAGAGGAGGCATGGTAGAATGTAGGGGCTGCTATTGGGGTGAATGTTGAAACTACAGCAATATAGACTAGACGCTTATTTGATCAACTTTATTGTATATACAAGCCCCTCCAGCTGGATGGTGGGAGCCTTGGGCTGTGTGGGTTTGGGCACAAGTGCTTGCAAATTGGTTTTACATGAAGGATGCTTGTACTCATAACTTATTACTTATTGTTAAAAAAGGAAATAAAAGCAAGTATAAAATAATTATTACTGATATAATATATATTATATATATATATATATATATATTATATATATTATATATATATATTGCTTGTGCTTCATTAGTAGGGTGAAAGGTTATTCCTGAACAAACTGTCAGCCCATGAAAGGAAACAGCCAGAACTGATCAGATGTCCAAAACGACATCTCCAGACAAAGTAGGACTGTTTAGCTTCTTGTCCACTGTGTCCTTTTCTAAGCCTAGGGAACAATCTGCGGAAGAGGGGCATGGTAGAATGTAAGGGCTGTGATTGGGGTGAATGGTGAGAACTACATTCAATATAGACTGGACACTTATTTGATCAACTTGATTGTACATACAAGCCTCCAGCTGGATGGTGGGAGCCTTAGGCTGTGTGAGTTTCGGCTAACTGCTTGCAAATTGGTTTACATGAAGGATGCTTTACTCATAACTTATTACTTATTGTTAAAAAAAGAAATAAAAGAAAATATATAAAAAAAGAAACAAAAAAAGAAATATACTCTAGAGATCTGGAATTGGCAGCACATCATAGCAACACTGGATTGCTCTACAAATGAATACAGGATTGATTCAGAGTCTAGTACAGAACAGATGAAGGAGGAAGATAACATGATCATCTCATAGATGTGAGTGGCCTTGACACCTGGTATCTCACTCATAGCTAAAGGGATGGCATTTGATACAAGAACCATTCAGAGTTTCTTTTTTATTTTATTAAATTTTTATTTATTTTTTATTTTAATTTTTATTTATTTTTTTGTGTATGAATGTACTGTGTATTGTGCATGTAGGTCTGTGCATCCATGTCGTGCAACTTGGCGGAGGTCAGAAGAGGGTGTCAGAATCCCCTGGAACTGGAGTCAAAGACGTTCTTAGCTCATTGTGGGTGCTGGGACCGAACCCCGGTCCTCTGCAAGACAGTTGGTGCTCCCACCACTAGGCCATCTCCAGCCCCAATTTCATTTTTTTTATTGATGCTTGTTTATTCATACATCATTTTCCATTCAGTTCATGCATATTCCCTTTCCCTTCCCCCCACCCACCCACCATCCAGATCATGCATTCTACCAATAACTGTCTTGATCTTTCTCTCATTTTTTTTTCATTTTTTAACAATAAGTGATATTTATGAGCAAGCATCCTTCATGTAAAACCACTATTTCAAGCAGTTGTGCCAAACCCACACAGCCCATGGGTCCACCATCTAGCAGGGGGGGGGGGCTTGTATGTTCAATCAAGTTGATCATGAGTGTCCAGGACTATATTGCTGTAGTTTCACACTTCACCCAATCGCAGACCTTACATTCTACCACACCCTCTCTTCGCAGATTGTTCCCTAGGATTAGAAAAGGGCACAGGTGGATGAGAAGCCTAACAGTCTACTTTCTCTGGAACTGTTGTCTTGGACTCTGGTCAATTCTGGATGTTTCCTTTCATGGGCTGACAGTTTTTCCCAGAATAACTTTCAATCCTCTAATGAAGCACTAGCAATTAGATATATAGGTATTTAAACATACTAA
The DNA here is from genome assembly GCA_009823505.1 of Rhizomys pruinosus. Taxonomy (NCBI): domain Eukaryota; kingdom Metazoa; phylum Chordata; class Mammalia; order Rodentia; family Spalacidae; genus Rhizomys; species Rhizomys pruinosus. Next base: position 2,388,912 of record VZQC01014995.1, on the reverse strand, counting down.
TAGTTATGGTAGGTACTTTGGTATAGACACAGATGTTTGGATGGTATATAATCCTGAATTACATTTTTTTTCTGTTACATATGACAGGATCTTACTTGTGGTTATAACATCTCCTACCTGTAGAGCATGTATTGTGGCATCAGCTGGGGTTATTCCTCCAAAGAGAAGCTAATAGCCAATTAGATTTGGGATATACAGGCATATGGCTGCCTCTGCTGCACAGTATTTCCAGGCAGGTGAGGTGTAGCTGGTGCTGACGGAGGATCTTGCTTTGCTAAGGAGACCTTTGTGTCCTTTGTAACACTCTCTGGTTTCCAGAGGCCATCTGTACACTTGCATGTGTGGTCTCAATACATCTTTCCCATGTTAACGTCAGGCTTTGAAGCAGGGCCTTACTCGCCTCTCTTCTTGCAGGTATCCCAGTTTAAGGCAAGGAGCCTTTACCTTTGTGGGGGCTTGGATCCCCTGGCCAACATCTCCTTGGTAGAATAATCCATTGCTGATGTCAGAGCTCCTGTATTAATATATTTTGCTTAAGTGCATAGCTTAAGGAGACTTTAGTATTATATTTGGTTCTGAATAGAGAATAATCCTTTTCACAGTTCCTATGTCTATTAGTCAACTAAAGAAGGCAGTTTTACCGGTTTTATAAGAGATTACCTCTATAACAGTTCGCTCCAATTTACAGTTGGAGAACGACCTCATCATCATCATATTTTCCCCTGTTCTATGGGGGGAAGTAAGAAAGTCTCTTGTATTAAAACCTTTGTGGCACCTAGAAGGTAAGTTTCATTAGGACTCACTATAAATAGTTGTTACAAGTACTTTTCTAATCCAGTGTTGATGTCTGTAGATCCATGGTAAAAGAATCCATCATATTCTCATACAAATATGACTGAGTCAGGTGCCATGTTTTTTGGGGGCATCTGTGATACACCCATGTCATCATCTGGATAATTACTGAGAGTCAATATACATCACCAACTTCATGCTTGGTAAGAAACTATTTACCTGTTGAATTTCAAAGAAATAGGAAGAATACAGCCAATGTGGGAATTAAGTTAAAAACAGAACCTCCATCTGATCCAGGCAATACCACTCCTGGGCACATTCATAAGGGACTCTATCCCCTAGTACAGAGATACCTGCTCATCCATGTTCAATTATTCTCTATTTACAACAGTCAGAAAACAGAAACAGCCAGAAGGTCTATCAATTGATGCATGGATAGTGGATGCTTGGTATATATATCCAGCAAAATATTCAGCTGTTAAGAAAAATAAAACTGGAGATCAGGGATTTCCCAAGGCCACCTGAAGCACAGCGAGGAGAAAAGAAGAAAAACAAATCAATCAATCAATCAAACAATGAAGGCTTCTGAAGGAAGCAAGCAAAGCAAGACTTCAATACAGTAAAGAGGCATTTGGGATTCACATTGGAATACCGGCAAAGAGAAACCCACATGCCAGGGACACAAAGAAGAGACAACATGGGAAAGGTGCAGGATAATTCCACACCAAGCTCTACCAACCCTGTGGAAGACTCCTACAGTGGGATCCCCCTGGGGATGGCCCAGGACACAGAAGTACAATTGTGGACATACTCAAAGAAATAAAAAACTATAAAGAACATGTCAGAAAACTTAAGAGAGAGAATGAAAAACTCAAGAAGGACCTAGAGAGAGAGAATGACAAACTCTGGAAGGAAGTGGGAGCTCTGAAAAGATCCCATGATAAAAAAGATAAGGAAACAAACCAGTGAAGCAAAGAGCTACAGGAAGAGAGTGAGGAGCTCCAAAAGGAAGTGGAAATACCAAAGAAATCAAAAGACAAAATAAAAAAGGAAATCAAACACTCATCCACTCAAAAGGAAAGGAATGGAAAAAGCCTCAGAAGCAGAATGGAGGAAGTAGAACAAAGAATATCAGACCTGGTAGATAACACAGAACAACTAAAAACCTCAAGTAAAGATTATGAAAAATTTAAAAATACACAAAAGTGGAACAACAAGAAACTGTGGGACAGTATGAAAGGATCAAACCTCTGCATCATAGGAATAGAAGAAGGAGAAGAATCTCAATAGAATGGTATTGAACAGATCTTCAACAAAATAATATATGAAAATTTCCCCAAACTAAAAAAGGACAAACCAATACAAATACAAGAAGCACATAGAACTCCAAACAGACAAGATCAGAAAAGAACCTCTCCACACATCATAGTTAAAACACTAGATGCCCAAAACAAAGACAAAATTCTGAAAGCCACAAGAGAAAAACAAGAAGTTACATACAAGGGAAAACCTATTAGAATTACAACTGACTCCTCAGGGCAAACTATGAAAGCAAGAAGAACGTGGAGTGAAGAATTCCCAGTGTTAAGACCAAAAATGCGAATGGATAATAAGGTGAAAGGAAGTAACACACATCTACCAGTTATGACCTTAAGTATTAATGGACTAAACTCCCCAATCAGAAGACATGGACTAGGAGATTGGATTAGGAAACAGAACCCATCTATCTGCTGTCTACAAGAAACACATCTTGTCAGTCCATGAAAGGAAACAGCCAGAATTGACCAGAGACCAAGACAACAGCTACAGAGAAAGTAGACTGTTTTGCTTCTCATCCACCTGTTCCCCTTTTCTAAGCCTAGGGAACAATCTGTGGAAGAGGGGGCATGGTAGAATGTAAGGGCTGCAATTGGGGTGAACAGTGAAACTACAACAATATAGACTGGACACTCATTTGATCAACTTGATTGTACATACAAGCCCCCCCCTGCTGGATGGTGGGACCCATGAGCTGTGGGGATTTGGGAACAACTGCTTGCAAATTGGTTTTACATGAAGGATGCTTGTACTCATAAATTATCACTTATTGTTAAAAAAAATGAAAAAAACAGTGAAAGATGCAGGAATGTTACAGTAGAATGCACGATCTAGGATGGGCTGGGGTGGGGTGTGGGGAAGGGAAAGGGATATACGCCTGAACTGAATTGGAAAATGATGTATGAAATACACAAAGCATCAATAAAAAATGAAAATTAAAAAAAAGAAACACATCTTACCATCAAGGATAGACACCACCTGGAAGTGAAAAGATAGAAAAAAATATTCCAAGCAAATGGTACCAAAAAGAAAGCAGGTGTTGCTATTTTAATATCAGACAAAATAGACTTCAAAGTAAAATAAATCAGAAAAGACAAAGAAGGCCATTAAATTCTTACCAAAGGAACAATTCACCATGAGGATTTCACAATTATGAATATATATGCACCAAACTTTAGTGCATCAAACTTTATAAAAGAAAATTCTCCAGGACCACAAGGCACAGATTAACCCCAGTACACTCATAGTAGGGAATGTCAATACCCCACTGAGCCCTTTGGACAGGTCAACTGGACAAAGAATAAACAGAGAGACATCTGAACTGAATGATACAATACACCAAATGGACCTCACAGACACCTACTGAACATTCCACCCTAATACCTGAGAATACACTTTCTACTCAGCACCCCATGGAACATTCTCCAAAATCGACCACATACTGGGACACAGAAGAAACTGCCACAAATAAAAAAGGATGAAATAATTTCATGCATTCTAACAGAGCACAATGCAATAAAGCTCACTATCAACACCGGGATAAGCCCTACTATCTACAAGAACACATGGATACTAAACAACACTCTCCTGAATAATGAATGGGTTGAGGAAGAGATAAAGAAAGAAATAAAAGCATTCCTGGAACTGAATGACAATGATAATACAACACAACAAAACCTATGGGATACTTTAAAATCAGTCCTAAGAGGTAAGTTTATAGCCCTGGGTGACCACATTAGAAAAACAGAAAGAGCAAAAGTGAATAATTTAACACTGCAGCTAAAAACACTTGAGAGACAACAACAGATGAACCCTAAACGCAACAGACAGGAAAAAAAAAAAATCAGAGCAGAAATCAACGAAATAGAAACAAAGAAAACAATACAGAAAATCAATGAATCCAAAAGTTGGTTCTTTGAAAGACTAAACAAGATAGACAGACCTCTAGCCCAGTTAACCAAAAGAAAGAAGGAACAACTCCAAATTAATACAATCCATGATGAAAGGGGGAAATATCACAACAGACAATGAAAAGATCCAGAAAATCATGTTTATTGTAGATCTCTTCACAATAGCAAGGACCTGGAACCAACCCAAGTGCCCCTCAATTAACAGGTGGTTAGAGAAATGTGGTACATCTACACAATGGAGTTTTGTACAGCAGTAAAGAAGGATGACATCATGAATTTTGCAGGTAAATGGATGGAACTAGAAGATATTATGTTAAGTGAAGTAACACTGTCTCAGAAAATCAGATGAGGAATGCTATCCCTCATGTGTGTATGCTAGTGCCAGTTACCTAGTAGTAATTATTTCTTTTGTAGGGCTCCTTGAATTTTTGTCCAAGTAGTTGGGAGTGGTGCATATTGGAAAGAGCAACAGTAACAACAACAACAACAACAACAATAGAAAAGACTGCATCAAAGAACTGACTGAAACGGTGAACTTCTGCTTGAAAAAGTCACATTCTATGCCGAGAATTTTGTGAAAGACTGAAAAAAAGATGAAAAACATGTTTGGCAGAATGCATGAGCTCTGGTGGGGTGGGGGGGTTGGGAGGGGGACATGGATCTAGATTTGATTTGTAACATAATCTTGTACAAATATATATATACATATATATATATACATACATATATATATGTATATATATATGAAATAAAAAAAACAAAATTCACAGGAAAATGGATTTTTAAAAAATTATTATTTAAAACAAGGTAAAGACTCAGAAATATAAAAATTACATTTTCTTTCTCGCATCTGGAAACTAGCTATTAATGTTTCTACATATGTATGTGTGGATGTGCATATAGGTCTTAAAACTACAGAGGAGACCATGGGAGGGGAAATAGATATTTAGAACAAAGGAGGTGGGCAGTAGGATACATGAGACTCAAGAGCATAAATGAGTTTATGGGAAGTTTGAATAGCACATGGGCAGGTCAAAGGGCCTAGAGAGATGTTGGGGGGAGAATACAAATTTTGTTTGAAAATGCCATAATAAACAAATACTGGGTACACCAGTGAATTTTTTAATTAGGGGCTAGAGAGGCAGTCAGATGGTCTTCCTGTTTTTCCAGAGGACCATGGTTCAAGTCCCAGCACCCATGTCCAGAAAGTCACAATCACCTTGTTGTGTGGCATTATTTTTTGCTAGATGTGAATATCTGCTCATCCCACATAGGGTACCAATAACAGAGCAAAGTAAGGACACCACCAGAATCCAACTTTGTGTTGGTCCAAAGTGTTTTGAATGAGGTCAATTACAAGAGTGTGAGTGAGGGGTTAATTATAGGAGAATAAATGACTCAAAGACAGCCACCAAAAAGCCTACTCTAGCAAGGAAGGTTTCTTAATCTGATAAAAACTACTACTATGGTCAGACATGGTGGCATGCGGCGTTAATATCAGTAGTGAGGAGGCAGAGGCAGGCAGATCTCTGTCAATTCTAGGCCAGCCTGATCTATATAGTGAATTCCATTCCCAGCCTGGGCTACATAGTGAGGTTCTACCTCAAAACAAAACAAAACAAAACAAAGCAAAACAAAACAAAACACAAATAACTCAAGCAAAAAACAAGAAAACCTACTGATAATATATTTAACTATCAAAGAATGGGTAATTTTATATTGAGGCTAGAGCAAGGATGCCTCTTTTTATACTTTCTATCCAATGTTACACTGAGGGTATCATGTCCAAGAAGATGCAAACTGCAGTAGTAATAGGAATGGATACATAGACATTCTTTATAATCGCTCCCCAGTATCCGTAGGATCAATACATAATTTAACAAAGATCCAGAAGGGGAGTGCCAGTGTACAAAAATCACTGCCATTTCTGTGCAACAGTAGCACATAGTGGGAAAATCAACCTCCCCAACATACAACTGTTTACAGTGACATCTAAGCATTAGGAAATTAAAAGCAAAAAGTGCTTGGAAAATTGGATATTCCTGGGCAGGAGAATGAAACTAGATCCCTCTTTTTAATTTATTTGTCTTCATTTTATGTGTATGAATGTTATGCCTGCATGTGTGTAAGTGCACCCGTGACCTGCAGTGCCCATGGAACAAAGAGGGCATCACCTCCCTTGGAAGAAGAGTTAATGAGGGTTGTCATCCACCATGTGGCTTTGAACCTGGGTCTTCTTCAAGAACAGCCAGGGCTCTTAACTTCTGAGCCATCTCTTCAGCCCCAATCCCTTTCTTTTCTATCTACAAAAATTAGCTTAAAGATGGGATTAAAACCTAAATGCAAGATGTACAGCTCTAAAGCTATTGAGATTAAACACAGAAAATTTAAGATTTTGCTGAGCTAAATTATAGAAAATTGACACAAGTGAAGTAATACATCACATTCAGTACTAAAGTATTGACTTTCCCTTAGTGAAACCTTAGATTTTTCAATGTAATTTCAATATCCCAAGGGGTGCTTATTTCCTCCAGAGTTATCTGGAAATGAAAAAGAGCTAGACTATTCATAATAATCTTGAGGAAGATATATAAGATTCTTGAAACTGCAATCAAAACATGTAGTATTGCCTAATGCTTGACTTTAAATTAAAGTCACCAGAAAAGAATAGTGTTTGAAAACAGAATAATACTTATATGGTCATTGTAATTTTTGACAAAATAGCTTTTCAAGAAGGGATACAGAATTCCATAGAATTCACAGCAAGGAAATGAAACAAACAACATAATTCAGCCCTTTGCATTTCATACAAAACTTGTGATGGGTAATAGATTTGGCATAGAATCTACATTATAAAGTTTCTAGCATAATCTTATAAAAAACTATCCTCATAACTCAGATAAAGGATTCTGGGAAAAGTGGACCCTCATGGAAAAAACAAAGTATTGTTTTCAAAATTATAAACTTACTTCATTGAAAACACGGATTAAGAGAATGAATTGGCAGGCAGAGGAGCTGTTCCCGGCAGGCACATTATCTATGAAAAAGTGGTTTTTTACAGAGAACATAAGGGATACATTCAATTCAATAACAAAAAGATATTTCAATAACAAATAGGTAAATGTTTCACAAAGGGCGATATATACATAGCCATCAAACTCTTGAAATATTGTACATGTCTAGCCATTGATGAAATGTAGACTAAAATGAAGGTGTGCTAACATTGCTCCTCTAGGCCTGCTGTAGTTTAAAAAGACCAGTGTTAAGTGTCACCCAAAGTGTGACTGTTAGCATATAAAATGGTTCAACCTGTTTTTGTGCTAACAGTTTTCTTCTTTTATTTTCTCTCTCTTTCTTTGATTCCCTCCTTGTCTCTACCTTTCTCTTTCTTTCCTTCCCATCTTAGCTCTGGCTTGTCTAATTAGTAATCTTTTCATCTTTCCTGCCTGAATTTATCATGAAGAATGTATCAACAACAGATGCTGAAAGAAGTGAACTCGTCTCTTTTTTTTTAATTGAAATTCTTATATTTAATGCATCTTGGTTGTAATATTTATAATTTAATACATCTTATCCAACCCTCCTAGCACTTGGGAGGCAGAGGCAGGTGGATCTTTGTGAGTTCAAGGCCAGCCTGGTCTACAGAGTGAGTTCCAGGACAGCTGGGGCTACAGGGAGACCCTGTCTCAAAAAGAAAAAAAAAAAAAAAAAAAAAAAAGAAAATCACCTTTCTATGTTTCAGATTAAGCAGGTAGTCTATCATATACAGATATTATGTACAAATGAATTTTCTTTGATTCAGAAATCCAATACAGTCTTGAATAATCAGCTTTAGAAAGCTCACTTGCCTTGGCAACAGAAGACTAAGATTCCAGTACTTCCTTCTCTACTGAATAACCTTACTACACTAGGCAAGTTGCTTAACATTTCTGAGCTTTGTGTCTTATTTGAGACTGGGATTACCTGTCTCCAAAACAAGTTTATTTATTAAATAAGTCTTTGCCTCGTGATAGAAAAGCAATGGTGAACAAGAAGACAATATATCCTAATTTCACAAACAATAAAATCACTAACTAAACATTATAATAAAGTAAATTAAATTATATGACTTATCAACAGGAGTACAAAATATTTGGGGAATAATCTTCAGAAGCATCAACTGATTATAGAAACCCAAATGGAAAATTTGGGGTATAGCTTAGCAGTAGAGTGCTTTCTAACATGTTTAAGTCCTTGGGTTCTACTCCTAGCACTGAAAAAAATAAAAATCATGATAGCACATACCTATAATCCCAGCATTTAAGAGGATCTTCAGTTCAAGACCAGCCTAAGCTAAATAGCAAGACTCTGTCCCCAAAACAAAATAAATATACAGTTATGCCTGAAACCTAATAATTTCATCCTTTCATTCTTTACATTTAAGGGCAATGTTTAATCAGTATTTAAGAAAGACTTTCCATCTGTTTGCATGTATGCATTTATTTCTCTAGGTAATGACAATATTAAACATTATTTAGAGGCTAAACAGCAATCATTCATCAGTTAGGAGAACATACTGCTTTTCCAGAAGACCTGAATTTGATTCCCAGCACCCACACTGGGTAGCTTACAACTGCCTATAACTCTAGCTCCAGAGGCTCCAATATATCTGGCCTCTGCAAGTAACTGCACTCATGTATACATACCCACATACAGAAACACATAAATATACATAATTTTTAAATAATAAACTATTTTATAAATTGTTGCTAATTAACATTTTATATATGCACTATGTATTTTATCTTTGATTATGCTTTGATCTGTTGATATTCTTCCAACTTTAACAAGAACAAAGTCTGTGTGTAAAATACACTGTTTTGGTTTGATTTTTGTTTTTTGTGCTTCATGCCTTACAATCTAGTGAAGACATTTATGTATTAAAAGATAACAGGTATTCTTTCATAGAATGACGTTTTCCCAAGCAAATACTTATTTGGTGAAATAAATAGCATAGTATCTTTTAATCAGGAAATTACTTTTTTTTATATCAGACATTTTCTAATTGAATTCTTACCAAAATGAATGTTATTCCTCTTTGTAACACTGAAGAATCTTTTTTTTATTGATGCTTTGTGTATTTCATACATCATTTTCCAATTCAGTTCAGGCATATATCCCTTTCCCTTCCCCCCACCCTACCCCTACCCATCCCAGATCATGCATTCTGCCATAACTTTTCTGCATCTTTCTCTGTTTTTTGTTTTGTTTTGTTTTGTTAGTGAACTTGTCTCTTTAGAAATTTTCATCACAACTTCTGAGATATTCACTTTTGTTATTAATAAGAACAACAGAAATAAATAGTTGTATCAATGTGGATTTTAAAGACCTGTTTCTCTCAAGGAAAAAATTATTAATTTTATTTATTAATTATAAATTAAATGTATTTTAATTATGTTTTTGTATTCCTCAGGCACTTCTCTGTGTTGTAGTTTTTGTGAGTACTAATGAACTTTGATGAGAGAGAAACAGTATGAGCCAGGATCAAACTGAAGACCATTGGCTAAATCTGACACTTAAAGAACAGATTAAAAGGATAAGAGAGAAAAATAGGGAAATAGTTATTCACATTGTCTGAACTCAGAAAGGAAAAAAGCAGAAGAGATAGATCAAAAACTCCATGAAGGGAAACTAAGTGGGAAGTAAAGGGACAGAGGGATCCCTGCAAGATTCAGACACACGTGGATTCAGCTGTAGAAACAGATGAAGGCCACACGAAAACTGAGGCAGGGTCAGTGCACACTACCTACTGCTACCAGGCCAGCTGGGGTCAACCTTTGGCTTGATCTCTCCCTACTCAATGATCTTCTCTTTGATTATGCAAGTCTTGGAATTTACCTGTAAACTTGAAAACCAGCATAGGCTATCAAGGATTCCATGCCTTCCTCTGAAAGGTCCATGTGATGACAACTTAATCATGTCACATGCTTCTACCTGCTGTCCTGCTCCTTCAAAATCTTTAATCTTGACCTTGAAATCAACCAGCTTCACTGTCTTAGTGTTTTATTCAAAACATGATATAATCTCTGATATTGTCCATTTTCAATTCAGAGTATTAGTATTCGATGATGCATTCTCTCCAGTTAAGAATCACTGCAAGGAAGGAAGGTAAAATAATTATTACCTTAAGTTTATCTTCCTCAACTAATCCTTGGTGTTAGAGTTGAAGACCTCAAAGTTAATACTGTGGCCCTGAAAAAAAAAAAAAAAGAACCAAAAAGAAAAATAAAAGCAGTTACTGTGTTCCAGTTCTCCTTCTACATGTTGAAGAAAGGCTAGCATTTATTTTTAAACATAAATATTTAAAGAGTTGATATTTGAGAATGGCCATATACTGATAGGAAATGCTTCCATAAAGAGGCCATGTATTGTATGTAAAATATGCACATACTTCAACAAAAGCCCAAATTAGCTATATTTGGACTAGTCACTGAATCTTTGTGTCCTCGAAAGGCAAAATTTTGTGTGAAGTAAATATGGAACAAAAGAAGCAGTGGTTTTGTATTTGAGGAGTTTAGATGGTCATTTCCAGTCTGCTGTTTTATTAATTTACCACAAATTGTTTTATAGTCCTGCATGTCTATAAAATTTCCAGAAGTCCAACGTAGCACTCATTGTATTAAAATCAAAGTGTGAGCAGGGCGTATTTTCTGGAGATTCTAGAGGAGGATGCTTTCCTGCCCCTTTCTAGCCTCTAGAGACTGCACACCCTGTTAGATCAAGGTGTCAGCAGGGTGTATTTTCTGGAGATTCTAGAGGAGGATGCTTTCCTGCCCCTTTTCAGCCTCTAGAGACTGCACACTTTGTTAGGTCATGTCCTCCACTGGCAGGGGCATATTTAACTCTCCCATCTCATCACTCCAACTTCCTTCTACAACTCCCTTTTCTAATAAGCCTTGTGATTATTCTTGGTTCACTTAAATGATGTCTCTTATTTTTTGTTTGTTTGTTTTTTGTTTTTTGGTCTTTTTGAGACAGGGTCTCTCTGTAGCCCCAGCTGCCCTGGAACTCACTGTGTAGACCAGTCTGGCCTTGAACTCACAGAGATTCACCTGCCTCTGCCTCCCAAGTGCTAGGATTAAAGGCGTGTGCCACCACTCCCGGCATGATGATGTCTCTTATTTTAAGGTCAACTGTTTAGTAGGCTAATCCATTTGTAACCTTAATTCTTTTCTGCTTCATAACATAATCACAGGTTCTAGGGGTGAAGGCAGTGTTGGGGGCTGTTGCTCAGCAGGCTTTCAGTTTCTGCCTCTAATGCAGTATGCTGTGTGACAGGAGGCCTTTCTGAGCTTGAGCAACCCCTACATATTCTCAGATGATCCTAGTATATAACAGGAAAACGTTTGAGACTGATCAAAATAAGGAAAGCAAAGCTGACTTCTTTGGTTTTTCATTCACCACAAGTAAGTTATTAAAATTTGATTACATTCACGAAAGTTATGTTATAGCAGTGTTCATAGTTTGTAAAGATTAGCTTTGCTAAAAGTCTCCCTGTCATACTTCATTAACATTTTAGTTGCATTTATTTATTTTATTTTATTTTTTTAATTTTATTTATTTCGTATGTGTATGAATGTACTGTCTGCATGCAGGTTTGTGCACCCGTGTCGTGCAATGCCGCGGAGGTCAGAAGAGGGTCTCGGATTCCCCTGGAACTGGAGTTCTCCTGGAATTGGAGTTTCAGGCGGTTCTCGGCCACCATGTGGGTGCTGGGGATTGAACCCGGGTCCTTTGTAAGAGCGGTCAGCGCTCTTAACCGCTAGGCTATCTCTCCAGCCCCTTTAGTTGCATTTAAATGAGATGTAATGGTGGGTTGTAGAGATAGCTCATTGGTTCAGAGCATTGAGAGCTCTTGCAGAGGACCTGGGTTCTATTCTCAGCACCCACATGGCAGCTAAGAACCATCTGTAACTCTAGTTCCAGGGGAATTCAATACCCTTTTCTGATCTCTATGGAGATTGCATTTACATACATGCAGGCAATACACTAATACACATAAAATAAGAAATAAAATATTTGAAATTATATAGAATGACTTCTTGCATTTCATCTAAACTCTCTTCCTCTTTGGACAGGTGAATGTAATTGAGTTTCTTTTAAGGTGCTATCAGGTTGGTAGCGTTCATGATCCAGTTTTGAGGCCATGACAGTTATTGCTGTTCCCTGCTTGAGTAAATGCTTTCCTTATTGTGTTTTCACACTCCAGAATCACCTTGTCACCTTACCCCGGCCCTATTATGCCGGAGCCAGGTTCCAGACAACAGCTTCTATGCCTACTGGCCCACAGAATTTACTTTCTTTTTTAACAATTTGAAGGGTAAACTTTATTTTTATTTTACTCATTATTATTAGTGTGTGTGTATGTGTGTGCATGTGGGGGGGGGGTTTGAAGACAACTTTTGGCTGTCCAAACACTGTGGGACCTTTGAAGCTCAGGTGCAGTGTCCTAGTTTGAATTCTGTTACTGTGATACAATACCTTGACAAAAACCAACTAAGGAAAAACAGGTTCATTTTAGCTTAAAATTTCAAGTTATAGCTCCTTGTGAGGAAGTAAAGACAGAGACTTCAAACAACAGGGCACATCACATCCACAGTCAAGAACAGATAGAAATGAATACACACATGCTCAGTATTCAACTAGCTTCTCACTCTTATATAGTGCAGGGCACCAAATTAGACAATGGTGCCATCTGCTTTCAGGCTTGGCTTTCCTATATCATTGCTGACAATCCCCCATAGACATGCACACAGTCCAACCCACTGCATTGTGACTCTCTCCCCAAGTGATTCTAAGTTGTACCAAGTTAACAATCAGGTTAGTTTTCAAATGCTTTTACCAACAGCAATCTTGCCATCCCTAGAATATTTTTTTTTTTTTGGTATTTTTGAGATGGGAGTCTCTCTGCAGCCCCAGCTGTCCTGAAACTCTCCATGTAGGCCAGGCTGCCCTTGGCCTTGAACTCACAGAGACCTGCCTCCCTCCGCCTAACAAGTGCTGGTATTAAAGGTGTGTACCACCATGCCTGGCTAGAATATCTTTTGTAAAGCTGGGATATTGGGAATAAAACCTAGGGATATCTAATCTCCTGTTTCCAAAGTTAGATATTAAAGTTTAAAAAGGAAGAGTGAAATCAACGTACAATATTAGGATTTATTTAACTCCTAAAACAACTCTTATCGCCTTGCCTTCTCATATGAATTTGTCATAGACAGTCTTGGCTTTTGACCATCACCATTACTTAAGTTTACTAAGAGCTGGGCATGGTGGCATATGCCCTTAATCCCAGCACTTGGGAGGCAGAGGGAGGTGGATCTCTGTGACTTCACGACCAGCCTAGTCCACATAGCAAGTTACAGGACAGCTGGGGCTGTTAGACCCTGTCTCAAAAGAGACCAAAAAAAAATTTACTAAGGTCCCTTGAAATGTAGCTAGGTCACAAGCTAGGTAAACTCCTAGGTATGACCTAGGAGAACCATTTGTTGACTCTGTAGACCATAGTACATTACTCCAGGAAGTCATTTGCCTAGTTTTAGAGTTCCATCCTAATTTTCTGTAAATAATGATAAGCACCTACTGATACTTCATGTTATGCAGAGTGTGGTCTTTAGTTGATAATTACAGCAGTAGTCTTTCTTACTGATCTGAAGTTAATGCTGAGTGAGTTTTGATTTTTTTTTTTTACATTTTCAGCTTTAATATCTTTTCTTCTTTTTTAAAATATTTTCTATTGAAGTTTTGTGCATTTCACACATAATTTCTCAGTCCAATTTAGACTCATTTCCCTTTCCATGCTTCCCAGCCCACCCAAGTTCATGCATTCTGCCATACCTGCCTTCTATCTTTTTCTGAGTCTTTTTTTTAAGTGTTTCAAAGCAGAGGATTATTGTTTTGGGGAGAATTGTACTGTTGCTTGGTTATTTGTCCCAGTTCTTTTGTTGCTGTTGTTTCCTCCAATTTGTATTGCTCCATCATATGCATATATATATATATATATATATATATATATATATCACGCCTATCTAAAATTATGTTATCTGAAAATTAATGTGCTATTTCCAAATCATATTTCAGAATTCACATTCTCCCTTTTAAATTTATATTACTCTAAAATATGCCTACATACCCTCCACCCGTATACCAAGGTCCCAAAGTCTGAAAATAAGCCTGTTAAGGGATTCCAGAATTGTCAGATAAGCCAGTCCACAAGGATTCCATGGGACCCAGCTACTCTACTCCCTTTATCATACATAGACTGTCCTCTGCTCCAGCTTGCTTAGCATATGCATAGATCAGTATCTGCAACAAAGACTTCTGCTTTCACCTGAAAGTAGTATGTGTGCTCCACCATCCAAAAAAGCAAGTCTTTTAAATCAGTGACCTCTTTCAACAGTCACACTCTCCTTCCTATCACACACATTCAGTGCATACTTACCAAAAAGATACAGAAGTGAATACTGTTTCCTGTACCTGAAAACTATTGAATATGAAGATTTCCTTCTTACCTGTTCTCTAGCTATTTCTCCATTCACCCAACTTTTTTTTTTTTTTAGTATTTGCTGCTGAAATCAGTAGATCTACATTGCTTTTGCACCATTCAATCCAGGTAGCTAGAAATCTGTGTGAATATGAATTTTAGAAATTAGATATTCCATTAGGATTTATGTGAGTTTAAGAATGCTACAGTCCTATTCAGATATTGCTGTAAGTAAATCTGAAATATTCCTCATGTTCAGAATACTTGGTCCCTAGCTGGTGGTGTTATTTTGGGATGCTGTGAAAATGGAGTCAGGCTTGGCTGGAGGAGCTAGGTCACTTGAGCTGTGCTTTTAAGGTCCCAAATCCCCAGATCCCTTCCTACCCTCTGTTTCCTGTCTACCATGAAGTGAAAACCTCCTCTGCCATGTTTACCCATTGCCAAGATGTTATTCCCATGTACATAGGGCCAAATGGCCTTAGGCTGAATGCTCTTAAATTCTCTTAGAAAACAGTACTGCCCCTTGAAGATACCATCTAGTTGCCAACAGTTTTCTTCAAGATTACTTTGATATATGAACTACAAAGGAGAAGAAACAAAAACCCCACTGTAAATAACATGTGGGCCAGCCAGCCATGTGATACACAAAATTCAAGTAACATTTCAAAATTGTGCCACCTATAAACAAACAAACAAAAAATGTATTTTTTTCTGCTAGAGGTAGCATGCGTAGATAGCATTTGTCTCAATAACCAGGTCTTTATCCTGCTATTGTAGGGCAGCCGAAGCCATTTTAGGGTGGTGAGAGGCATGTTGGAGCCTCATTTTAAATGTCCTCTGGTGGACAAGGAACTGTATGATTCACACTTGGAGTCCTCTGTTGTTAGAAAGGAATAAAACCGCTTTGCCTTTAGGAGTACTGGAGGTGTTGGGAGCTGCCTGGTGTTTTGACTGTGTTTTTTGAGACAAATATTTATGTGTGACTGCCTAGGGAAAAACCAGACACAACAGAACCTGACGTGAGTAACACTGGGTTATATATTGCCCCTTGATATCAGTCCTATAATATGCAATGTAAACAGAGTGAAGTAATTTGCTACTTTCCTGGGTTCCATTATGTATATGTATTTATTTAATCAGAACTAAATGATATTACACAAAGTTCCCCTTGCCCTCCTAAAGGAATCCAGACTCAACACTTTCAGCACTGTTCAGTGCAGGAGAGTGAAGAAAGTGTAACCATAGTGATGGAATGGAAATGATTTTCTTTGTTCAGAGGCTTCAATATCCAGCCGACATTACAGTTTTCAAGGTCAAAAATATATTAGGATGAGATAAAAAATAAAGAAAAATGTGCTGGCTTAGCTACAAAAGCTAATTTAGTTTATGCATTATAAATTATGTTAAAATGACTAAAATGAGATTTCTCAGCAAGAACTAAATGTGTGGTTTCACAAAACTAATTTCCAAAGATGAACATGATTATAAAATTTAGCTTTAAAAGCTTTTCAGGCCATCAGAGAAAACAGCAAAGCTATCAATTATCAGACTTTAGTGGTGCCTCTGACAGAAATATAATGGTATTTTTAGCATTCTGCTCAGCATTTACTAAATTAAGAATGTCTACAAACAAATCAATTAATTGGGACATTATTTAATTAAGTAAAACATGTGATCTACCAAAGAACCTTAAGCAGATGATTATGACAAGCACCCAGCAGCCTTCCTCTTCCTTCCTCTTCTTCTGAGGCAAATGGCACACCTCACAGTAAAACTAAGATGGAAGCTATGAGAAATGAAATGCTGATCAAACAATCACAGCCATTTGCTTTTCTGATGCATGCTGCATATTTATGTAATTTTTAGAAGTGCTTGTTTTATCAAATATGAGGTGGCTGAAATTGTATGAGCTCAAGTTTGGATTTCAATTTTGTTCCATTGTCCAACAGGTCAGTTTTTGTGCCAGTAACAGGCTGGCTTTATGATTATAGCCCTGTAGTATACCTTGAAGTCTGGCAAGGTGATTCCCCTGTATTGCATTTTTTGCTCAGGGTTGCTTTAGCTATTTGCAGTCTTTTGTCTTTCCATATGAATTTGAGGATATTTTTTCCAAGTCTGTGAAGAAACTCATGGGGATTTTAATTGGGATCGCATTGAATCTGTACATTAATTTGCATAGAATGGACATTTTTACTATATTAATTTTTCCAATCCATGAGCATGGGAGGTTTTTCCATCTTTTGATGTCATCTTCAATCTCTTCTTTTAACTCCTTCTTCAGGGGTTTAAAGTTTTTGTTGTATAGATCTTTGGAGTCTTTGGTTAGGTTTGTTCCCAGGTGTTTTACTATTTTTTAAGGCTATTGTGAGTGGGAAGGTCTTCTTATATTCCTTCTCCAGTTGCTTGTTGTTGGTGTAAAGAAAGGCTACTGATTTTTCTAGGTTAATTTTGTATCCTGCCACATTAATGAAACTCTTAATTGTTTCTAGGAGTATTCTGGTGGAGTTTTTTGCATCCCTCAGGTAAACTGTCATATCAGCTGCAAACAGGGATAGCTTAATTTCCTCTTTTCCAATTAGTACTCCTTTAATTTCCCTTTCTTGTCTTATTGCCCTAGCACACATTTCAAGCACTATATTGAAGAGGAGAGGTGATGAGGGCATCCTTGCCTTTAAGGGGAATAGTTCTAATTTTTCTCCATTTAGGATGATGTTGGTTGTGGGTTTCTTATATATGGCTTTGATTATATTTAGGAGTGTTACCTTCAGTCCAATTACCTCTAGATCTTTAAACATGAAGGGATGCTGGATCTTGTCAAAGGCTTTTTCTGCATCAATTGAGATGATTGTGTGATTTTTGTCTTTCAGTAAAGCTCTTTGGAGGAAAGATAGCATCTTCAGCAAATGGTGCTGGTAAAAAAAAGTTGAAGAACAAAAATAAAACTCTACCTCTCATCATGTAAAAAAGAATCAATTCCAAATAGATCAAAGACCTCAATGTGAATCCCAAAACTCTGAAGGTTATAGAAGAAAACATTGGTAGCAATCTACAAGACATAGGAGTAGGAAAAGACTTTCTAAATCAAACAGCAGCTGCACAGGAAAGAAGGTCAACAGCTGAGAAGTGGGACATCATCAAACACAAAAGCTTCTGTACAGCAAAAGAAACAATCAAAGAAGTGAAGAGAAAATCCACAGAGTGGAAGGAAATCTTCACCAGTGATACATCTGACAGAGCACTAACATCCAGAATATATAAACTACTCAAACAACAAAGAAGTAAGAAAACAAAAGACTCATTCCAAAGATGGAATAAAGAGTTGAACAGAGACTTCACCTATGAGGAAGTAAATATGGCTGAGAAACATCTTACAAAGGGTTCAACATCACTAATAATTAAGAAAATGCAAATTAAAACCACTCTAAGATATCATCTCACTCCAATAAGACTAGCTAAGATCAAGAAAACAAAAGACACCAAATGTTGGAGAGGTTGTAGGGAAAGGGGAACACTCATCCACTGCTGGTGAGAATGTAAATTCAACCACTGTGGAAAGCAGTGTGGAGAACCCTTAAAAGACTCAAAATGAGCCTACCACCTGACTTAGCCATACAACTCCTGGGTATATACCCTCAAGACTCATCCTACTGCAAAGATATATGTACTCATCCTACTGCAAAGATATATGCAATGTTTATTGCAGCTCTTTTCACAATTGGGAAGACTTGGAACAAACTCAAATGCCACTGAATTTGTTTGGGTGTTGTACGAAATGGTGCTACAAAATGGGGGCTTTAATAGCTGAAAAATTAATGCCATAGATAACAAAAAATGTGCTACATCAACACAATGGAGTTCTATGCAGTGGTAAATAAAGTTGATATCATGAGATTTGCAGGTAAATGGTTGGAATTGAAAGCCATTACGCTAAGTGAAGTAACACAGTCCCAGAAAAACAAACAGGGAATGGTTTCCCTCATTTGTGGATGCTAGTACCAAATCCCCCAATTGAAAGAAAAGTTATTTCACAGGACCACCTAAGTACATGTAAATGGATGGAACCTGAAGATATAATGTTAAGTGAAGTAACTCAGTCCCAGAAAAACAAACAAGGAATGGTATACCTCATCTGTTAATGCTAGTACCAATCACCTAGTTTTAAGGCAAACTGAGCAACATAAATGTTATATTCCTTGTGATCTGAAAACAACTGTGCTCTTATATTGTGAATCATTTAACAGATTCTAAAACTAAGCTACCATTTATTTTCAGAGTTAGGAATTTTTGGTATATGGGTAGAGGGTATCTACACATATTTTAGAGTAATGTAAGATCAAAAGAATGAGGAAAAAAACTAGTTTGTCAGGAGAGTGTATCTAACCACAGTGTTTATTTTATGGGAATTCTTAGTATTTCTTATATAAGACTGCTTGATCTTTTGTCCAAGCCTTTTCTAAAATGTTACACAGTAGTTAAAAGTATCAGGGTGGTGTAACTTAGCCTTTCTGGATACTTAAAGACCATACTTAATGCCCATACCAATTTGGCCAAGGATCTTACCAGATAGCTTTGTTCCTTGCCCTCAGAGGTGAGCTAAGTCCCAGGGGACTATACATGGGGGCATCTCTTGAAATGCCCTGCAAATGTGAGTCACCAGTCTTCCTGTGCAGGGAGGGCTTGGAGATCCACTAATGGGACTTCAGCCAGTGTCCAGTCTATAAACAGAAAAGTCTGCTTATGCTTCAAAAACAGAAGCCTGGTCTAACAAGACCTGAGTTTGTCCTCGAGTGGATTGAACTGGTAAATGAAAAGCTAAAAGGAGCCAGGGTCTCCCTCCCCCCCAAACCTGAGTGACCCTTGAGGACCAGATACTCAACTGACCTTGAGAAAACAAAAACCTTCGTTAATCTGGGCTAACTGTGTGGCCTTAAACATCAAAAAGGAAAGTATAACCAGAAAAAATACATAGTAAGGCCTGAGAAATTGTACTTCAGGTATAAAACTTGAAATCTTAGTAAAAAGACAAAAAGTAAAAAAATAAATAAATAAAAAAGAGCACAGTTGTTTTGCCTGTCTTACTGGCAAGTGCAGCTACCCTGTGGCTGCCAGTGCTTTTGCTATCCTTCAAAGACATAAGATGCAGCTTTTCAACCTTCCAATATGGACTGAAGAATCATGTCTCTCCAAGAATCCTCCAAACTTTCAATGACAGATGGGGACTGTTGAGGCATCCAACTTGTGGACTGAGCAACTACTGGAGTTTCAGCCTCTTCAGAGTATAGACTTCCATTGTTGGACTACCCAGGCTGTATCACAGAGACCAGTACAGGAAGATCAAGACAGGACGTGGTGTTTACTGGACCTCATTTGGTGACCATGGGAAGGAAAAACCCCCATGTGGAGCACAAGGGCAGAACTGATGGTGGTTTGGGCTTGCCAAGGAGGATCCTTCAAACATGACATCTTTCAGCCTAATAAAGGGGGAGAAAAGGAAAAAAATCATAAGCTGAAGATGCTAAAACCTATGATATATGTGCTATGCATATATGCATATTTTGGAGTGATGCATATCGGAAAGAATAACAATAACAACAACAACAACAACAACAAAGAGACTGGGTCAAAGAATTGATGAAAATGGTGGACTTCTGCTCGAAACAGTAAACTTCTGAATCCAGTATTTTGAGAGAGACTGAGCAAAAGATGAAAAACATGTTTGGCACAATGCATGAGCTCTGGTGTGGGTGGGGGGCAGGGAGAGGGGCATGGGTCTAGATTTGATTTGAACTTTTGTATGAAATGCACAAAGCTTCAATAAATTTGGCTTTGAAAAAAAAGAAAGAAAAGCTAGGCAATGTTATTGTTATAATTCTATCTGAAAGCAACTGTGATGTTATAATGAATCCTAGAATTAACTTACCACTGACTTTTTTTTTTTTTTTGGTATTTTTGAGACAGTGTCTCTCTTTAGTTCCAGCTGGCCTGGAGCTTACTCTGTAGACCAGTCTAGCCTTGAACTTGTAGAGAACTTCCTGCCTCTGCCTCCTGAGTGCTGGGACTAAAGGCGTGGGCCACCATGCCCACCTGTGTCAAAGATGTGCTGCCATGTGGGTGCTGGGAATCGAACCTGGGTCTTCTGCAAGAACAGTCAGTGCTCTTAACCACTGCGCCATCTCTCCAGCCCTCAACCACTTACTTTCAGACATGATAATTAATGTATATGGGCAGAAAGTATATATTCACATTTTAGAGTAATATAAAATTAAAAGAAAAACAAATATGAACGCCTAAACATATGCTGGAGTTAACATATAGTTTAATCCTGGGGACATAATTCTGGTACATACATGACGTGTATATAGTCATACTTTGGAGCAAGAACCACAAAGACATAAGGACTGGGTCAAAGAACAGATTGATATAGTTAAATTCTGCCCCAAACCATAAACCTTTGCAGAGAAAAACTTTAAAAAGACTGAAAGAAAGATGCAGGACATGAATGGCACATGGACAAACTGGGGCGGGAGGGGGAATATGTCTAAATTGAACTGAAAAATGATGTACAAAATACACAAAACATCTATAAAAGTATTATATTAAAAAATAAAGTGAAAGGAACAGAAGGAAAGAAGTGCTTGTTTTGAAAATCTGTGATTTCAAGCTGGGTGTGGTGGCGCACGCCTTTAATCCTAGCACTTGGGAGGCAGAGGCAGGCAGATCTTTGTGAGCTCAAGGCCAGCCTGGTCTACAGAGTGAATTTCAGGACAGCTGGGGCTACAGGGAGACCTTGTCTAAAAAAAAAAAAAAAAAAAAACCCAAAAAACAAACAAACAAAAAAAAGAAAATCTATGATTCCTGGGAGAAAGTTGACACAATCTTCTCTTCCTGTTGAGTAGGGATATGGCTCTGTTTTCCCGTAGTAGTGTCTTACATAAAGGACTTGTGTGCTCCTACATGGGACATTTAAGTCTATGGACATAAAAGTTACTGGGTTCCTAATATTTCTTTCTATTTTACTGGACACCTAAAGAGTTTATATTCTGTGCAGGTTTATTTTGGACTTAGTCTGAGCCAAGCACCTTTAAACAAACCACATCACTCCACTTCTAACAGGTTTGTGAAGTAGGCATCATCATCCTAGTTCTGTGAATGTGACACAAATGCAAGGAGGCTAAACATGTTTTCTGTGTTCATGGGCCTGGTCAATTACAGACCTGAGATTAAAACCCACAGAGGATGACAATAAGACAGGACCATTTCCCATTCTTTTATATAATCTTTTTTTTACAGCAACCCCATATAGATTAGTGGAACAGTATATGAAATGTCTGCTTTATTGGTCAGCAGAATCAGGAGAAAGATACTATCTTCAGAGACAACAGTGATTTGGTTAAGAGGGAGGTGAAACTATCATCAAATAGTCTTTAGACAAATCTAAGCATGAGTTTTCTATTTGAGACTTCCTGTTCATCTATAAGCTGTGGGGTTTCTTTATTATTATTATTATTATTATTATTATTATTATTATTTTACATTCATAGGGCATTTTCCCTATCTATCTATCTATCTATCTATCTATCTATCTATCTATCTATCTATCATCTTTCTATCATCTGTCTATCTATCTATCTCAATGCAGTAGTGTGCATGTGAAGGTCAGAGGAAAATTTGTTGAAGCTGGTTCTTCCCTCTATCTTGTAGATTCCTGAGCCCAACCTCTAGTAGTCAGGTCTGGAGCCAGGTCCTTTACTCTTGGAGTCAGTTCCTTTACGCTTCAGCAATCCTGGAGGTGGGTCCTTTACTCTCTGATCCATCCTGTAGCCGGGTCCTTTACTCTTGGACCTATCCTGGAGGTGGGTCCATTACTCTCCAGACATCCTGGAGGCAGGCTCTTTACTCTCTGATCCATCCTGGAGGCAGGTCCTTCATTTACTCTTGATCCATCCTGGAGGCATGTCCTTTACTCTCTAATCCATCCTGGAGGTGGGTCCTTTACTCTCTGCTCTATCCTGGAGGTGGGTCCTTTACTCTCTGCTCTGTCCTGGAGGTGGGTCCTTTACTCTCTGCTCTATCCTGGAGGTGGGTCCTTTACTCTTTGCTCTATTGTGGAGGTGGGTCCTTTACTCTCTGATCCTTCCTGGAGGTGGGTCCTTTACTCTCTGATCCTTCCTGGAGGTGGGTCCTTTACTCTCTGATCCATCCTTGAGGTGGGCCCTTTACTCTCCAGCCATCCAGGAAGTGGGTCCTTTATTCGCTGATCCCTTCTGGAGGTGGGTCCTTTATTCTCTGATCCATCCTGGAAGTGGGTCCTTTATTCTCTGATCCATTCTGGAGGTGGGTCCTTTATTCTCCAGGCATCTTGGAGGCGGGTCCTTTACTCTCTGATTCATCCTGGATCTGGGTCCTTTACTCTCTGATCTATCCTGGAGATGGGTCCTTTACTCTCCAGGCATCCTGGAGGCAGGTCCTTTACTCTCTGATCCATCCTGGAGCTGGGTCCTCTATGCTGTGGGGTTTCTAAGCCACATTACCATGGTGTGTCCAAAGGACAGCCTGACTCTTAGTATCCATTTTAAGGCCAAAAGCAGTCCTGAAGTGCTGAGAACTGTTCCCTCAGGATTCTCTAGGATCTATGGTCTTGAGCAAGGGCTTTGCTGGTACTGTTATTAAACAGGTTCTACAGCATGAAATAGGAATGTAAAAGTCAAAATCCACCATTATCCCATCAGAGAATTTTGCCTTTTGATACCAAGAACTAGAATAACACACACACACACACACACACACACACACACACACACACACAGAGACGAAAACAAATGGCCCTCAATTACTCTTATTGTTGAGAAATGAGAAAATCACATTGTAGTGCTTTGAGATGTAAAACATGTGTACACACATTAGTATGCTATTTTGGGTGTAGGGCAAGAGAGTGTCCTGAGGGATCAGAGACAAGTCTCATGAGGAGCACCTGGCTCAGTGAGCCTGTTTACATTACAAGCAATGTCTCTTTGGTTGCAGGGTAAGGTAAAAGTTAATCCAGATTATGTCTATATTGTAAAAATCTCATTCCTACAATAAGCAACCCAGAAGAGAGGTCTAACTGCTCCGATGTAACTGCTGTATGAGCTGAATGTAGGTTAAGTGAAGTGTGGTGCTTGGTGTGGACATTCTAAAGCAATGTTGTATGCTTGTTAGAAACTAGTCTATAAAGTATATCTTTTTCACCTACATCAGAAAGGTGAGCTTGTGTATTGAGGAAAATCTCAATAACTTTATGAAATTAAAATAATTTTCAGAAGCATTTGATCTTAGCCATCAGTACTAGTCCTACTCAGTGATCCCACCATGCCAGGAAAGTAAGCCTTCAAGTCCTCTTTGTTCTGTCTTTGTTCCTTTTTCTTCTCTCAAATCCTGGCACAACCCTGATGTGAATATACATCAAGGGTTCTTACCCTGCTGAGTCTGTCTTTCTAAAAAATCTTCAGAAAAGACATAGATGTAAGTTTGCCAGTCATTGACACATGATTATCTGATAACACAAAGCCCCTTCAAATTCCTGCCTCACTAAATAATAATTTTGAAGTCAAAATTTTTTTGCTTGTTATTCTTTATATTTTGGTTAAAAAAATGTTAGGTTTGACATTTAATGAAGTGTCATGTGATAAAGCTGAAATGTTTCTACTCAGCTCTAAAAATAAGGGAATATACTATGTTCATCATCTTACTGGAGAGAGTATTGCTCCACTGTTCTGGTTGGCCAAAGCCAGAGGTGTGCTTGCTGAAAGGAGTATAGGAACTCATGTGGACCCCGCTCTGCCTGTCTGGGATTGGTGGTATGTAATCAAAAGGCTCTGCTATAATTAGGGTAATTTTGTACGCAATTGGAAAAAACAACCTTTTAAATATAGTGTGGGATTCAAGAGCAAAAATAAGTCTAGATATGTGAAACCTTCCATGCTGAAAGAAGTTATTGAAAAATGATTCACTTTTACAACCTCCACCTGCTACCTGATTCTTCGTGATATTGATTTGTGAGAAAAGAACTTTTTCCAAGTGATAATACTGAGATGAGTAGTTTTTAGTACTTGGTCTTATTGTGCATCACCCACATGCTAGTTATTGTTTAGAAAAATCAATGTCTTCATCTTAATTCAAGTCTTAAAGAAGATTATCTTGTTATTATATTTATCATAATGTAGGCTCAACTAAGTACAGATAATGTTTTTTATAGAGCTGGAAAGTATGGCTTTGAAAATATTTCCTGTAAAAGAAGGTTTTCTATTTATTGTAATAAACTGTATTGCTTTACTTCCATTTTATAAATTTGCATATTTTAGAGACTGATTTGCATACATTCTTCAGTATCACCTATAATCAACAGAATGCACAGCAGTGCTCAACTCTGCAGGTGTTCATTTTGGGAGAAGCATCTCTGCTTTCTCAGTTTCCTTTACCTTCTGCTGGTAGACACAGGATGATTGGTGCTAATCAAGTCATCATATGCATCTTTAGGCAGAATATATGTGAACAGGTGTAATGTTAGAGATATGTGCTGCCTTTATTAAACATTTTTCTGACCTTCCAAGAAATTTCCATTTGTGAAGCATTGGTCAGACCTGAGACATCCTACACTCAAAAAGAGATAATGACTGCTTAGGTCTTTGGTAACAAGTGTTAGGTTATCTAACAGTTCAAGATATTCTTGCTCCAAATTTGTATTTTAATGACTGGACTAATATTCTGTCTGGGTAAAGTCAGCTTTATCATAAAGGAAAGGAAAGTACACTTGAAAGCACATTATTGAAACTTAAATATCAACTTTCTAACTCCTGTGATCCTGAACAAGACCCTTATTTACATAATCTTCAGTTTCTTTACTTTTAAATGGGGATGAGAATTCCTCTTAACAGTATTATAATGAGAAATAGGTTAGGTAAGGTGTCTTGGAGTACAGACTTGTATATACAGGCATGATTCCTGTGTCTATTCATGCATACATATAGTTGACCAAAATGAACTTGATTTAGCAGAGGTGTTAGAGCAGAGGACCTCACCAGAATTATTTACAACCTTGAGATTAAGGGTGCAGTGCTGGCTTCCCTCAGACCCTTGCTTCAGAGAGACTTTATAGACAGTCTAGCCTTCAAGTAGCCTGGCACAGGATAGAGGTGAATAGAAATTAGCTCTGACTGCTCACCTTTACGTGTCTCTCTTATTTTCTTACCATTTTCACTTGAAGTAATCATGTCCATTCAATTTAAACAAGACCTGTTAGCTGAAATCAGAACATGATGTCTTATTTCTTAAATTATGTTATATAGTTTTCCATTTTATTTATTTATTTATTTATTTATTTATTTATTTATTTATTTATTTATTTATTTTTTGAGGGGGGTATTCTATCCCAAGTCTCTGAAAGCTGGGCAGAATGAGCTTTCCTTTTTCCTAACCACTAACTCATATTCCAGAAGCAGGTTGGTACCCAATAATGTCATTTATTTCTTTTTCTACCTAGAATGTCACTCACCTCTGCCCAGAGAGAAAGCATAGCCATTACTAATATGGAGTCTGAACCTAAGACCATTGTCTACCTTGTCAAGTGTCTCTTCTCTGAAATTCACTGTGCCATCTTGCCTGACTTGTGAGGCTAGTCTGGCCAACAGTGTATACATGCATTTGCTGTGAGGAGGAGATCTTCAGGTCCTTAATCTAGGAACTGTGTCACATACGGATTCTATAATGCTGTGATATCTACCATTTCCTAAATAGGAGCATATGAAGAGCTCTATCTATCTATCTATCTATCTATCTATCTATCTATCTATCTATCTGTCTATGTATTTATCATCTATCATCTATCATCTATCTAGTCTATCAATCTAACATCTATCAATCTCTAAATCATCTATCATCTAACAATTTGTCAATCATTTATCTATCTATCATCTATCTATCATAATCACTGTCATCATCTATCTTTTCTATGGGGGTAATAGTTTTCCTTTTTCTTTGTTTTTTTCCTCAGCTAGAGAGTCCTACCTCATTCCCTCTAACCTTGTCTGATCTTGTGCTTTCTCTTTCTCAGTTATGACATTTAGATATTCTCTAGACTTTAAATTGTAGTTGCATCATTTGAGGTTAGGTAAGGATCCCCTGAGGGATAGATGGGAAGGTGGGTGTAACACACCACAGTGATACTGTTTAAAACTAGTGAGGGAGCTTTACATGTAGGCTGTATGGCCCTACATTTGCAGGACTATATGGGCCAAGACGTTTACCAGAGCCTATGTATTTAAAAGATATAAGACATTCTTTTTTTTTTTTAATTTTTTTTAATTTTTTTTTTATTAATTTCTGTATGTGTATGAATGTACTGTCTGCATGCAAGTCTGTGCACCCGTGTCGTGCAATGCCGTGGAGGTCAGAAGAGGGTCTCGGATTCCCCTGGAACTGGAGTTCTCCCGGAATTGGAGTTTCAGACGGTTCTCGGCCGCCATGTGGGTGCTGGGGATCGAACCCGGGTCCTCTGCAAGAGCGGTCGGCGCTCTTAACCGCTAGGCCATCTCTCCAGCCCGATATAAGACATTCTTAGTATAACACCACAGAAACAAATGTATGGACTACTTCTTTTTTTTTTCTTCCTACAAGACAGGGTCTCCTTGTAGTCCCAACTGACCTGGAGTTCACTACATAAATCAGGCTGGTCTCAATCTCACAGATATTAGCCTGCCTCTGCCTCCTGAATCCTGGAATTAAAGCCATGTACTACCATGCCTGGTGGATTTCATCTTAATGTTTACTCATGCTACAGAAAATCCTATAATTTTTGTAGGATTTACAGCCCATTGTAACATTTTGACTTTGGCCTTGGAGAATAATTCAAGTATTTATAAATTTTTAGTCACCAACTCATTCATTAATACAGTTCCATTAGATAGTTTATGAGATTGTATTATGTACTTACTGCTGTGCCAGGTAAAGGGATGCAGAATTAAAACGTCATATCTCTAACTTTAAGAGAATATAACATGATAAAAGAAAATAAATTCAGAAGCAGCTAGCTACAATTTGGTACAAAACTGCCAATTTGCATATATGTTCATATGTGATAAATGGGAATAAAGAATTAGAGAAGTAAGCATGTGAGACTGAAATGCATAGATGATCAAACTACCAAAGCCATGCTGGGGAAGGAGGCAACAGATGGACAAGGTAAGAAACAGGGCCACGATGAAAATGCCTGGGTAAGGGTCTCCTGATTACCTGTTACCTACAGCCCAAGCTCTTTCCCTGATACAGAAGGCTCAGCCCTACTCCACTGCTGATTCTCAGCTCTCATTGGTGGCTCTAGAAGTGAACATGCTATTTGGCAATTGATTTAACAGCATTTTGTGCACCGAGCTTCTATTCGTTCTCCAACATCTTCCATTCTCTGCCCTTTTATCTGTGTGGAGGTATGTCATTTCTTTAACCATGTGCTTGAATAATTTGCTTATGAAAGCATCCTTATTTTCTCTCTCATCCTTCTTTCATCTTTTAATATGGATCCTTCATCTTGGCCTTTGCCCACCTCAATTATAAGTAGCTTCTACCACACTGGTCAGTAATTCTTTCCAAAAATATGTCCTTATGGTCTATCTCTGGGCAGTCCAGATTCTCTTTGGAGGTAATCCAAATTCTCTCCTAAGGCAAAATTGGTGTTCAAAATCAAAGTCAATCATTGCAAAATTCAATCAAACAATGGTAAAATGCCTGCATATCTGCCAAAATTGGCTCACTTAGTTCGATGCTCTAAAAAGCAACTCGTTGCTATTTATTGTCTCCATTTGTAGGCACACTTGTTCATTTCCAAAAGTGAGTTTCTACTTGCTTGTAACACATTTCACCTTTCTGAGTACCACCTGTGGTTGCAGGAGAATTTTAAGATGGTGTTGCTTGAGCATTATTTAGTAAAAATAGGCTGAAACAGGAAAGATATTTTTGCCACACTCAAACCAGCTGAGTGCATTCAAATGGAGTTTCCTACGGCTTCATAATAATGCAGGAGGAGTCCCATCTTCCTGTACCTACCAATTTCTCTGAAAGAAGTTTAAGGAAAGATTAAAACCATCCTTGGGTTCATCAGAAAAAACTTCAACTAAAAGAATAAGATTAATAGTGACAATAGAAATATCTCCTCAAAATGGATTAGGTTAAAATATATTTTCATGTTTGGATTTGCTTTTTAACATGGATTGTATCATCTGTGTGCCAACTGATATTGAAGAAGCTAAATTTGATTATATTCCCACAAAATGACTGAATTCTATGGCAATGGAAAGAAGAGTAATTTAATATGACTTACTGATACAGGAGGCTTCAGTTTGCACAAAAGCCCCAAGCAGATGGTGGATGGTGAGGAGGTCACATTTGTTTTAAAATACAGCCAAGATTTGAGTCCCTAACTTAACAAGAAGGTAGCACAATTATTTCAAGTTAATCAAGCATTTTGATCCATAAAGTTTTAAGAAATCTTTTTTTTTTTTTTTAATTTTTTTTTTTTTTATTTTTTTTTTTTCGGTATGTATATCAATGTACTGTCTGCATGCAGGTCTGTGCACCCGTGTCGTGCAATGCCGTGGAGGTCAGAAGAGGGTCTCGGATTCCCCTGGAACTGGAGTTCTCCTGGAATTGGAGTTTCAGATGGTTCTTGGCCACCATGTGGGTGCAAAGATTAAAACCATCCTTGGGTTCATCAGAAAAAACTTCAACTAAAAAGAATAAGATTAATATGACAATAGAAATATCTCCTCAAAATGGATTAGGTTAAAATATTTTTATGTTTGGATTTGCTTTTTAACATGGATTGTATCATCTGTGTGCCAACTGATATTGAAGAAGCTAAATTTGATTATATTCCCACAAAATGACTGAATTCTATGGCAATGGAAAGAAGAGTAATTTAATATGACTTACTGATACAGGAGGCTTCAGTTTGCACAAAAGCCCCAAGCAGATGGTGGATGGTGAGGAGGTCACATTTGTTTTAAAATACAGCCAAGATTTGAGTCCCTAACTTAACAAGAAGGTAGCACAATTATTTCAAGTTAATCAAGCATTTTGATCCATAAAGTTTTAAGAAATCTTTTTTTTTTTTTTTANTGGGGATCGAACCAGGTCCTCGCAGAGCGGTCGGCGCTCTTAAACGCTAGCATCTCTCCAGCCCCCCAAAGTTTTTTTAATCTTAAGAAATTAATAAAATCAATGTATTTGAACCAATTTTTAAGACATTATTTTGTGTGTGTTGTGTGTGTATGTGCATTTGTGTAGGTGAGTATGTTTGATGTTTCCTCAAATGCTGTCTACCTCATTTCATAAAAAGACAGGTCTCATTGAACCTGAAGCTCATCAATTCAGTAGAGCTGGCGGCAGTGATTCAGGAGTCTTACCTGTCCCCATCCCCACCTTGAATGTTGGGGTCATAGACACATGCCAAGTACCAGGCTTACCTGGTGGCTGGGGATATGAGCTGAGAACTTTGTTGACTGGGCCATCATTCTAGCCCAAATTCCATTTCATTGAAAGAGAAGAAATAAGTGATTTTTTAATTTTTTTTTATTTTATTTTATTTATTTCGGTATGTATATCAATGTACTGTCTGCATGCAGGTCTGTGCACCCGTGTCGTGCAATGCCGTGGAGGTCAGAAGAGGGTCTCGGATTCCCCTGGAACTGGAGTTCTCCTGGAACTGGAGTTTCAGACGGCTCTCGGCCGCCATGTGGGTGCTGGGGATCGAACCCAGGTCCTCTGCAAGAGCGGTCGGCGCTCTTAACCGCTAGGCCATCTCTCCAGCCCCCCAAAGTTTTAAGAAATCTTAAGAAATTAATAAATCAATGTATTTAGAACCAATTTATTTAAGACATTATTTTGTGTGTGTGTGTGTGTGTATGTGCATTTGTGTAGGTGATGTATGTTTGATGTCTTCCTCAAATGCTGTCTACCTCATTTCATAAAAAGACAAGGTCTCATTGAACCTGAAGCTCATCAATTCAGTGAGACTGGCAGGCAGTGAATTCAGGAGTCTACCTGTCCCCATCCCCACCTTGAATGTTGGGGTCATAGACACATGCCAAGTACCAGGCTTTTACCTGGTGGCTGGGGATATGAGCTGAGAACTTTGTTGACTGGGCCATCATTCTAGCCCAAATTCCATTTAGTCATTTGAAAGAGAAGAATAATGGATCTTTGCCTGCAAGAAGCTCATAATCTGTTGTTATAGACAGATATTTGCTTGTAAAATGTAGTAACATGTCCAATGAATAAGTCAGTCATAAAACAATAGAAGGTCCAGGAAGCATGAGTGGCATTCCAGGCCTCAGACCAAGCCACATTTGTGAATCAGTCAGCACAATTTGCCTTTTCTTTAAATTTAGCATGCACAGGGACATTTGGAATAGAAATATTGAAAATAAGGAGCACAATCCAACATTTTGAATGATTTGAAACTATCAATTCTACAAATATCTAAGTATTATTTTGAGGTAATATAACTGATTTTTCCAGAAGAAAATTCTATATTCTGAGGCCAATAATATAAGAAATATTCTGGACACTATCCCTGGCCACTCTCTGGATTCCAGTGGTTTCCTGTCTCTCTTCCATATCAACTTAGGAAGCACATCATCAGGTGTAGATTCTCATCTAACCGTAAACCATGTGAAGACTTGTTTGGTAATCGCAGGAGCAGGTGATAGTGCTTTTAGAACTGATAACAAATGAATAAGCCTCTTTTTCTGGGACTGTGACATGATTGGCTTATACTATTCCACAGCACAGAAAGTCAGGCTTTTCTCTTTTTTTTTGTCATCTAGTTAAATTTTTTTTATTGATGCTTTGTGTATTTCATACATCATTTTCCAATTCAGTTCAGGCATATTTCCCCCCTCCCTTCCCCCATCCCACCCCACCCCATCCCAGATCATGCATTCTGCCATAACTGTCCTGCATCTTTCTCTCAGGTATTTTTCACCATTTTTTAGCAATAAGTGATAATTTATGAGTACAAGCATCCTTCATGTAAAACCAATTTGCAAGCAGTTGTGTCCAAACCCACACATCCCCTTGGTCCCACCATCTAGCAGGGGGGGGGCTTGTATGTTCAAGTTGATCAAATGAGTGTCCAGACTACATTGCTGTAGTTTCACCATTCACCCCATTCGCAGCCCTTATATTCTACCACGCCCCCTCTTCCGCAGATTGTTCCCTAAGCTTAGAAAAGGGGCACAGGTGGATGAGAAGCAAAACAGTCTACTTTCTCTGGAGCTGTTGTCTTGGACTCTGGTCAATTCTGGCTGTTTCCTTTCATGGGCTGACAGTTTGTCCAGGAATAACCTTTCGATCCTACTAATGAACAACAAAGTAAGGCGATTAGATATAGAGGTAAATTTAAGAGCAACACTAAGGGAGTGGGGTTATGGGGAGGGTTTACGTGTGGGTATGAGAACAGCATATGGTTTGGGTGGGATGATTGTAATAATCCATGAGAGTACTGTTTTTTCCTGTGGGGTAAAGTATGACAGGGTCGGTTAACGGTGAGCTTATAAGCAGGGGGGTGAGCGAGGAGGACTGAAGGAAAAACCTAAAAAAGTAGAGAGGAAGGAGAATTGGAAGCTGGGTTGGGGCAGGGGGATCACGTGGGGGAAAGTTACAATTCCTCACCAAGGAGTAGAGCCAATGTGAAACCAGAAAGATTGAGGCTTTTGGGGAATAAGATAACGATGCGGATATGGGCTGCCGGAGTACTGCTGGGAAGAGGGGAGGCACAGTATTTCCAGGCAGGTGAGGTGTAGAGGGTGCTGATAGAGGAGTCTTGCTTGACTCAGGAGACCCTATTTTGCTTTATTGGTTTAGTGGCCTTTGGTACACTCTCTGGTATTCCAGAGACCATCTGTACCTGCATGTGTGGTCTCAATACATCTTTCCCATGTTAATGTCAGGTCGTTGCAGCAGGGCCTATTGCGTTCCTTCTTGCAGGTATCCCAATTTAGAGGCAAGAGCCTTTACCCTGTTGTGGGGGCTTGGATCCTTGACCAACATCTCCTTCGGATAGATAATCCATTGCTGATGTCAGAGCTCCTGTATATATATTTGCTTAGTGCATAGCTTAAGGACTTTAGTATTATATTTGGTTCTGAATAGAGGAATAATCCTTTCACAGTTCCTATTCTATTAGTCAATTAAAGAAGGCAGTTTTACAGTTTTATAAGAGATTACCTCTATAATAGTGGGTCTCCAATTACAGTTGGAGAACGACTCATCATCTCATATTTCATCCTTGTTCTAGGGGGGGAGGCAAGAAGTCTCTCATATTAAAACTTTGCGGACACTAGAAGGTAATTTTCTTAGGATCTCACTATAAAATAGTTGTTACAAGTAGGATCCACAGAGGGGTTCGATTTTTAGCAATCTGAGATCTTCTTCCTTTTCAATGTCAGACGGATCAACCTTTCGTTGGCCTTTCTGGTAATCCTACTCCATGCAAAGCTATATCTGTTCTTTCTCAGCCAATTAAGTGTGTTGACTTTTGTGACCTGTTGGAACATACCAATTATTTTCCTAGTAGTTAGTTTTTAAGATTTGAAAATTGCAAGGTCTTGACAAAAAGGTTTTATTTCTATCCGTATCCCCTGCCCCCATTTGTTTTCTTTTTGGGGTTTTTGTTTTTTGACCATGATCTCCAGAAGCAGTTGTATTATAAACACCTATAGGGTGGAATCAAGGGCACAACTTTCATCAAATTCACCCATGCTGTTTTGAGTGACTGTAATGTGATGACCTTGGGAAGGCAAACGTAACTTTTTTGATTAAATCAGTCTTAAGAGTGAAAAGAAGGCTACGAGGTGATAACTTAAAACAGAAAATTATGAGAACGTTTGTGATGTGCCAATCCCAAGTTAATTGTTAACAGATTTTTTGTAAAACAAATGTGGACAACACAATTTTTATCACCATATTAACTCAGATGCATTACCAATGTTGTTTAATAGATCCTGTAAACCAATGGTGTTTAATATACACATATTTACTTTTTACTGATCCTAAAACCAGACCATGTAACCTGTATACAGGTCTGGGCAAAACTGGATACTTGTTTGAACTCACGTCCTATTAAATATGCATTAATTGATAATCCTGTGTCCCTCTCCCGCCCCGCTCCACCCTTACCATTCACCATTTCGTCAGTTTTCTGATGCATCTTTCGTTGTTTGCTTTGACGTATGCATCCCTGCTCATGAAGAAGATAGTATAGTCTGGGGGCTTTGACACTAGCATCCACAATATAGGGACAACCATTTGTCATTTTGGTTTTTCTGGGACGGTGTTACTTTACTTAGCATAATGTTTTCTAGCTCCATCCATTTACTTGCAAAGTTCATGATGTTGTCCCTCTTTACCGCAGCATAGAACTCCATTGTATACATGTGCCACATTTTCTGTATCCACTCGTCAGTTGAGGGGCACCTGGGCTGGTTCCAGCTTTTTGCTATTGTGAACAGAGCTGCAATAAACATAGCTGTGCATGTATCTTTGCAGTAAGATGAGTCTGTGGGTATATACCCAGGAGTGGTATGACTGGGTCAAATGGCAGGCTCATTTTGAGTCTTCTAAGGGTTCTTCACACTGCTTTCCATAGTGGCTGTACAAGTTTACATTCCCACCAGCAGTGGATGAGTGTTCCCCTTTCCCCACAACCTCTCCAGCACTTGGTATCATTCGTATTCCTGATCCTAGCCAGTCTTATTGGAGTAAGATGATATCTCAAAGTGGTTTTAATTTGCATTTCCTTAATTATTAGCGATGTTGAACACTTCCTAAGGTGTTTCTCGGCCATCTCTAATTCCTCCTCTGTGAAGTCTCTATTCAGATCTTTGCTCCATCTTTTGAGTGATTCATTTGTTTTCTTTTTTTTTTTTCTTTTCTTTTTTTTTTTAATGCCAATCTTTTTCCTGTTTCTGGCTTTGCAAACACCTGTCTTTCAGGAAAGCTCTCTGTTCCCTCATTTACTACCAGGTCTTCTAGTTCTCCTATCTCCTTAGAGAGCATGTCTCTGACCACCCTGTCTAAAGCCAGTTTCCTCTGCTGGAAGCTGAGCTCTTTTAAGTTCCCCATTATAGCCAGTCATGTAAACTGTTTATCTGCTCTCCTCCTGTACTACAACGTTGATGACAGCAGACATACTTCTTATCGTCCATGCGTGTAACTATAGTACCTAGCACAGTTCTAGATGCCATGTAAGTAATCAAGAAAGAATATTTATGCATAACACAAATTCATTAGTGACATTTACTACTGGGCTAGAATGAAGGTATCTATATCTGTATCTATAGATACCTTCATTCTATATTTATAGCTTCATATATGTGTATATATATGACATTTTTCAATTTTAATTATCATATGCATAACCTGCAACTCTCCACCTGTGTTAGTTATTTTTCAGTTGCTGTGACTAAAGCAACTTTTACAAGGAAGAGTTTATTTAGCTTTTGGTTCCAGGTTCTGGACGGATCAGAGTCTGTCACTTCAGGAATGCCTGATGAGGTGCTGGAGCATCAGAAAGTTAACACAGGTTTGAGCAGGAACAGGAAGCAGAGAGTGACTGGAAATCTACTGCCCACCCCCAGTGACATCCTTCCTCCAGCAAGGCCACACCTCCTAAAAGCTTCCAGAACAGTGCCACTAACTGAGGACAAAATCTCCAAATACTTGAAGGCTATGGGGGTTTCATTCAAACCCCCACACCATCCTTTAATTTTCACTGACATAGCAGTTTGGTTTATTGGATAGAAATGACTTCTACATTTATAAGTGGAGGAGAAAGCATAGTTCTTCAGGATAAATTGCCCTGCTTGTAAAAGGACAGTCAGTGACAACTTCCAGAAAGCACCCATGCTGATGACTTTTCACAGTTTACCATTTTGGTTTCCTTTATCATGTGAATTCTTTGCAAATACTCTCCCTCCTCCTCCTCTCCTTCTGTTCCCTCTTCTAGCTAATATTTATAGATATTGAGAATGTTAAAATTTCACATTAGACTTATTCCCTTGAAAATTCTATTTGCCAGACATAAACAATTTATGTGAAATTTAATTTATCATACTTATGCAGTATCATTGTGTAATATAAATTATGGCTCATTTTAGTCTTTGGTTTCACTCATAAAAAGGAAAGACCAAGAAAAAGCCTTTTTTTTTTTTAGAGCTGACCATCTTGTGAATGCCTTATTTAAAATGATCATCTCAGAGATGTCACCCTTTTATAATGAGGATGATGATACTAATGATGATTGTAACAGAACAATTTGTAGATGATCATAGAGCTCACATTTCCCTAAGTGACATCAGCCTGGGCCAACAAAGCTCATGATAGCAAGAAGAAATGTCCTGACTCAGTACCCTTCACCAGGTTGCTGCACTCTCAGTCCACCTCTTCATAGCGGCTAGAGGGCATCACTATGAAGACTCGTTTGCTTTTGATTGGTCATGTCATTCCTCCACTTTAATCTCAGAGTCATACTCTCTGCCAACCCAAGGGTTTTCTACTCTGTCATCTGTCTCCACATTCCCAGTCCTGCAATTTATGATGCCAGCTCTTTGTTCTCTAGAATGTCTTGTGCCTGGTCTGGCAGGAAGTGCTACCTGAGCTCTGAGGTCTAATGTGTTAAAGAAATTCAGGCCCAAATTGGGCTCCAGCTTCTGAATAGGACTCAAGTGTTTCCAGGCTGCAGTTTATTCCTGGAGCCCTGGTACAAACTTCCTTTGGTCTAGACCTTTGCCATTCAAAATCTGGTCTATGGACCATTCCTAAAGGTGCCATCTGATTTTTAAGATCCCATGCTATAGTGTATTGCTTATTAGAAATGCACACTTTCAGGCTCTGCTCCCACCTATTGAATTGGAATCTGTATTGTAAGATCTGTGAGCTATGAAAAACATCAAAAAATAAGATTGGCTTTTGTTACTTCTGTCTGATTGCTGGCCCATCATTACCATTTCTTTTGCCTCCAAGACTATGGCATAATTAAGTTCTTAATGTCTTAAAGGATTGATTTTTCTGCAGCAAAAATGTCCTCTATGAAGTCTGTCTTAGAGGCTTTATGGACACACAGTAACTTTCTTGAATATGTAATATGTCTTTCATGAGCATATGCATGTGTGCTCTGGTCACATATTATAGTAAGAAGAGAAATTATAGAGTGCACAGAGCTTGGATCAGGGATTTCCCAGGACCAACTGAAGCACAGGTAGGAGCTGGGCACTTCAGCCAGGTGGATTGTTCGGTTCGATTCAATCTTCGTTGGTTTGATTCAATAATCTTGTGTGGTAGTCTTGTCCTGCTAGCTTGTATATAAGGTGGACCTGTTGCCACTGTGAGACTTGAGTGCACAGAGCTTGGATCAGAGGATTTCCCAGGACCACCTGAAGCACAGAGTACCAAACAGACATACCCCCCACCCCCTCAACCCCCAGCTGGGATTGCCAAGGGAGTGTCCAAGTGGATTCTTTGGAGAACCTTCAGAACAGAAAGGGAGGCTAAGAGAGGCCATCTTCCCATGGTTGCATCTTTTCCAAAGGCCTCCATCATTATCTTCTCCTGTCTCCTTCAGCTGCACTGAGCAAATCATTTGTCTAGGAATCACTGATTGTGTTGTCCTGAGTTGCTACATCAATTACAGCTGAGGAGAAAGGAAATAAATCACATGGGAGCAAGCTTCTAAGTTTCCTCTCCCTGAAACATTTGTTGCTACAGAGGGAAGTGTGACTGTCTGAAAGTAGATCAGGCAAGAAGAGTGGATATTTTCTGGATAGGCAACAAATCCTATCTACAACATTTGTGAAGGTTCAGTGCTTTAAGATAGACAGAATGGTTAGGCAAAACTGAAACATGGACAAATGTTAAGTAACATTAACTACTCTTTTATTGGGGCTGAAATTACTAACTAATCTACTTTTCTATTTTTTTTTTTTTGGTCTTTTTGAGACAGGGTCTCCCTGTAGCCCCAGCTGTCCTGGAACTTGCTCTGTAGACCAGGCTGGCCTTGAACTCCCAAAGATCTGCCTGCCTCTGCCTCCTAAGTGCTAGGATTAAAGGCATGCATCACCACACCCGGCCTAATCTACTTTTATATTCTATATATAGGCAAAGTACTAGTATAAAAAGGGGAAAATGCTGTCTTATATAAACTTTTTGGTAGGTTATTTTACTTGAGTTAAGATTAAGTCTAGAGATCAGGGATTTCCCAAGACCACCTGAAGCACAGGTAGGAGCTGGGTGCTTCAGCCAGTTGGATTGTTTGGTTTGATACAATCATCTTTTGCTTGATTGGCTTGTGTGGCTGTGAGGGCAGAGTTGTCCTCCTAGCTGGTATAAAAGGTGGCCCCATTGTCACTGTGAGACTTGAGATCAGGGATTTCCCAAGACCACCAAGACCACCTGAGGCACAGGTACCCCCCCAACTGGGGTTGCCGAAAGAGTGTCCAAATGGATTCTTTGGAGAAACTTCAGAACAAAAAGGGAAGAGTGAGTTAGACTTCAAATAGAAAGCCTAAAACATAGATAAGACAACACTCCATAAGCAAGAAGAAAAGAAGAAAAACAAATCTATCAAACAAACAACAAAGGCATCTGAAGGAGGCAAGCAAAGCAAGCATTCAACACAGTGAAGAGGCATTTGGGATTCGCATTGGAATACAGACAAAGAGAAACCCACATGCCAGGGACACAAAGAAGAGAAAACATGGGAAAGTTGCAGGATAATTCCACACCAAGCTCTACCAAGTCTGTGGAAGACTCCTACGGTGGGATCTCCCTGGGTATGGCCCAGAAAACAGATATTAGACATACAGTTGTGGAAATATTCAAAGAAATCAAAGACTATAAAGAACAAGTCAGAAAACTTGTTCTCTAAAGAGAGAAAATGAAAAACTCAAGAAGGACCTAGAGAGAGAGAGAATGACAAACTCTGGATGGAAGTGGAAACACTGAAAAGATCCCATGCTGAAAAAGAAAAGGAAACCAACCAGTAGAGCAAAGAGCTACAAGAAGAGATTGAGAAGCTCCAAAAGGAAGTGGAAATACTAAAGAAATCAAAAGACAAAATGAAAAAGGAAATCAAACACTCATCCACTCAAGAGGAAAGGAATGGAAAAAGCCTCAGAAGCAGAACAAAGAATATCAGACCTGGAAGATAACACAGAACATGTAAAAGCCTCAAGTAAAGATTGTGAAAAATTTAAAAATACACAAGAGTGGAACAACCAGAAACTGTGGGAAGGAGAA
Source organism: Rhizomys pruinosus (assembly GCA_009823505.1). Lineage (NCBI taxonomy): Eukaryota > Metazoa > Chordata > Mammalia > Rodentia > Spalacidae > Rhizomys > Rhizomys pruinosus. The sequence goes on along the minus strand of VZQC01014995.1, from coordinate 2,350,053 downwards.
GAATCCCAAGAGAATGGTATTGATCAGATCTTCAGCAGAATAATAGATGAAAATTTCCCCCAAACTAAGAAAAGACAAACCAATACAAACACAAGAAGCACATAGAACTCCAAATAGACAAGAACAGAAAAGAGGGGCTGGAGGGATGGCCTAGCGGTTAAGAGTGCCGACCGCTCTTACAGAGGACCCGGGTTCTATCCCCAGCACCCACATGGTGGCTGAGAACCGTCTGAAACTCCAATTCCAGGAGAACTCCAGTTCCAGGGGAATCAGAAACCCTCTTCTGAACTCCGCGGCGTTGCACGACACGGGTGCACAGACTTGCATGCAGACAGTACATTCATACACATACAGAAATAAATAAAATTAATAAAAAAAAAGAACAGAAAAGAAACTCTCCATGCCACATCATAGTTAAAAGGCTAGATAACCAAAACAAAGACAAAATTCTGAAAGCTTAAGAGAAAAACAACAAGTTACATACAAGGGGAACCCTATCAGAATTACAATTGACTTCTCAGTGCAAACTATGAAAGCAAGAAGAATTTGGAGCAAAGCATTCCCAGTGTTAAAGGAGTACAGATGTCAACCCAGTTTACTATAACCAGCAAAAATGTTGATTACAGTTGAAGGAGAAAGAAAAATCTTCCATGACATAAACAAGATGAACGAATACATGTCCAGAAAACCAACCCTTCAGAGAATACTTGAAGCAATTCAAAGGACAGAAGAAAGGAGCAACTATCCCCAGGCACCTAGAAAGATAAATTAATAAAAGCATAACTGTAGAAGTAGAAACCTAGACCAAAAATGCAAATGGATAATAATGTGAAAGGAAGCAACACACACCTTTCAGTTATAACCTTAAATATTAATGGACTAAACTCCCCAATCAAAAGATATAGACTGGGAGATTGGATCAGGAAACAGAACCCATCTACATGCTGTCTACAAGAAACAAATCTTACCTTCAAGAACAGGCACCACCTTAAAGTGAAAGGATGGAAAAAACTATTCCAAGCAAATGGTACAAAAAAGAAAGCAGGTGTTGCTATTTTAATATCAGACAAAATAGACTTCAAGGCAAAAGAAATCAGAAGAGGTAAAGAAGGCCATTACATTTTTATCAAAGGAATAATTTGCCATGAAGATTTCACAATCATGAATATATATGCACCAAACTCTGGTGCACCAAACTTTATAAAAACAATTCTCCAGGACCACAAGGCACAGATTAACCACAATACACTCATAGTAGGGGACTTCAATACTCCACTGAGAACTTTGGGCAGGTCAACAGGACAAAGGATAAGCAGAGAGACATCTGAACTGAACGATAGGGTACACCAAATAGACCTCACAGACATCTACCAAATATTCCACCCTAATACCAGAGAATACACTTTCTACTCAGCGCCCCATGGAACATTCTCCAAAATAGGCCACATACTGGGACACAGAAGAAACCTCCACAAACACAAAGACATTGAAATAATTTCTTTTTTTCACATAAATTTATTTTTATTTTTAACAAATCTAGACCTGTGTCCCCCCCCATTTGCCCACCCCACCAGAGCTCATGCATCTGCCAAATATGCTTTTCATCTCTTTCTCAGTCTTTCTCAATATTCTCCATGAGGAAGTTGACTGTTTTGAGCAGAAGTTCACTGTTTGAAATAATTTCATGCACTTTATCAGACCACAACACAACAAAGCTCATTATCAACACCAGGATAAGCCCTACTATGTGCAGGAACATATGAAGACTAAACAACACACTCTTGAATAATGAATGGGTCAAGGAAGAGATAAAGAATGTACAACACACCAAAACCTATGGGATACTTTAAAAGCAGTCATAAGAGGTAAATTTATAGCCTTGGGTGCCTACATAAGAATAACAGAAAGAGCACAAGTGAACGATCTAACACTGCTGCAAAAAACACTTGAGAGACAACAAAAGATGAACCCTAAATGCAACACACAAGAAGAAATAACAAAAATCAGAGCAGAAACCAATGAAATAGAAACAAAGAAAACAATGTAAAAAAAATTCAATGAATCCAAAAGTTCGTTCTTTGAGAGAATAAACAAGATAGGCAGACCTCTAGCCCAGTTAACCAAAAGAAAGAAGGAACAACTCTAAATCAATACAATCTGTAAAGAAAGGGGGAATATAACAACAGACAATGGAAAGATCCCGACAGTCATAAGGGAATACTACAAAAACATATACTCTACTAAGTTTGAAAACCTAGAAGAAATAGATGAATATCTGAAATCCTGGGAATCACCAAGCTCAACCAAAAAGAGATCGACAGCTTAAACAGACCCATAACATGTGAAGAAATTGAAGATGTAATAAGAAGCCTCCCAACTAAAAAGACCCCAGGCCCAGGTGGTTTCATGGAAGAATTCTATAAAACATTTCAAAAAGACTTACAACCATTATTACTCAAACTGTTTAGAAGGATACACCTGGAGGGAATTCTCCCAAATTCCTTCTATGAAGCCAGTATCACTCTATTACCAAAACCAGGCAAAGATGCAACCAAAAAGGAGAACTATAGACCCATCTCATTAATGAACACAGATGCCAAAATTCTAAACAGGATACTTGAAAATTGCACACAGACCCACATCAAGAAGATCATCCATCATGACCAAGTTGGATTCATACAGAGATACAGGGATGGTTCAACATATGAAAATCAATAAATATCATCAAGCATATAAATGGACTGAAAGACAAAAACCACACAATCATCTCAACTGAGGTGGAAAAAGCCTTTCAAAAAAATCCAGCATCCCTTCATGCTTAAAGTCCTAGAGGGAATTGGATTGGAGGGATCATTCCTTATTGTAATCAAAGTCATATATTGGAAACCCACAGCCAATATTATCCTAAATTGGGAAAGGACAGAAGCATTCCCTTTAAATTTAGAAACTGGGCAAGGCTGACCCCTGTCACCACTCCTCTTCAATATAGTGCCTGAAACACTTGCTAGGGCAATAAGGTAAGAAAAGGAAATTAAAGGAGTACTAATTGGAAAAGAGGAAGTCAAGCTATCCCTTTTTGATGATGATATGATTGTTTACTTAAGGGATGCTAAAAACTCCACCAGAAAACTCCTAGAAACTATTAAGAGCTTCAGTAAAGTGACAGGATACAAAATTAACCTAAAAAAATCAGTAGCCTTTCTTTACACCAACAACAAGCAACTGAAGAAGGAATTCAAGGAGACCTTCCCACTCAAAATAGCCTCAAAAACAATAAAATACCTAGGAACAAACCTAACCAAAGACACCAAAGATCTCTACAACAAAAATTTTAAACCACTGAAGAAAGAAATTGAAGAAGACATCAGAAGATGGAAATACCTCCCATGCTCATGGATTGTAAAAATTAGTATAGTAAAAATGTCCCTCCTACCCAAACTCTTGTATAGATTTAATGCAATTCCAATTAAAATCCCCAAGAGTTTCTCCACAGGCTTGGAGAAAAAAGTCCTTAATTTCATTTGGAAAAACAAAAGGCCCTGAATAGCCAAAACAACCCTGAGGAAAAAGAGCAATACAGGGGGGAATCTCAGACTTCAAACTATACTACAGGGCTATATACAAACAGCTTGGTCCTGGCACAAAAACAGACCTGTTGATCAATGGAACAAAACTGAAGATCCAAACTTGAGCACATACACTTTCAACCACCTCAATTTGACAAGGGGGTCAAGAAGACACAATGGAGGAAAGATAGCATCTTCAGCAAGTGATGTTGGCAAAACTGGATCACCACTTGTACAAGAATGAAATTAAACCCCTACCTCTCACCCTGTACAAAAGTCAACTCCAGATGGATCAAAGACCTCAACATGAAACCCCAAACTCTGAAGGCAATAGAAGAAAAAGTTGGCAGCAGACTACAAGACATAGGCGTAGGAAAAGACTTCCTAAATCAGACAACACCTGCCAAGAATTAAGGTGGACAATTGATAAATGGGAACTCATTAAACTCAAAATCTTCTGTACATCAAAATAAACAATCAAGGAAGTGAAGAGAAATCCCACAGAGTGAGAGGAAACCTTCACCACAGATACATCTGAAAAAGCATTGATTTCCAGGATATATAAACTACTGAAAAAACAAAGAAGAAAGAAAACATTTGACCCACTCAAAAGATGGAGCAAAGAGCTGAACAGAGACTTCACAAGTGAGGAATTAGAGATGTCTGAGAGACACCTTAAGAAGTGTTCAACATCACTAATCATTACGGAAATGAAAATCAAAACCACTTTAAGATATCATCTTACTCCTATAAGACTGGCTAGGATCAAGAAAACAAATGATACCAAATGCTGAAGAGGTTGTGGGGAAAGAGGAACACTCATTCACTGCTGGTGGGAATGTAAACTTGTACAGCCACTATGGAAAGCAGTGTGGAGAACCCTTGGAAGACTTGGAATGAACTTGCCACCTGACCCAGCCATACCACTCCTGGGCATGTACCCACAAAACTCATCTTACTGCAGAGACACATGCACAGCCATGTTTATTGCAGCTCTCGTCACAATAGCAAGGAGGTGGAACTAACCCAAATGCTCCTGAACTGATGAGTAGATAGAGAAAATGTGGTACATCTACACAATGGAGTTCTATGCAGCGGTAAAGAAAGATAACATCATGAGCTTTGCAGGTAAATGGCTGGAGCTAGAAGATATCATCTGAGTGAAGTAACACAGTCCCAGAAAAACAAATGACAAATGGTATCCCTCATCTGTGGATGCTAGCACTAATTACTTAATTATATGGCAAACTGAGCAACGTCAATGTGATCTGAAAACAACTGTGCTCTTATATTGTGAATCCCGATGATGTCATTTTCCAACTGTAAATTGGAGACAACTATTATAGAGGTAATCTCTTATAAAACCGGTAAAAATGCCTTCTTTAATTGACTAATAGACATAAGAACTGTGAAAAGGATNTCATTAAACACAAAAGCTTCTGTACATCAAAAGAAACAATCAAGGAAGTGAAGAGAAAACCCACAGAGTGGGAGGAAACCTTCACAGCAGATACATCTGACAAAGCATCAATTTCCAGAATATAAAAACTACTCAAAAAACAAAGAAGATCTGGGCGTGGTGGTGCATGCCTTTAATCCCAGTACACGGGAGGCAGAAGCAGGTGGATCTCTGTGTGTTCAAGTCCAGCCTGGTCTACTGAGCAAGCTCCAGGCCAGCTGGGACTAAAGGGAGACCCTGTCTCAAAAATACAAGATAAATAAATAAATAAACAAACAAACAAATAAATAAATAAATACAAAGAAGAAAGAAAACAATTGACCCACTCAAAAGATGGAGCAAAGAGCTGATCAGAGACTTCACAAGTGAGGAATTAGAGATGGCTGGGAAACATCTTAAGAAGTGTTCTACATTGCTAATAACTAAGGAAATGCAAATTAATCCACTTTAATCTTTTTTATTTTTTTTAATTTTATTGATTTTTTTGTATGTGTATGAATGTATTGTCTACATGTAGGTCTGTGCACCCGTGTTGTGCAATGCTGCAAAAGTCAGAAGAGGGTCTCAGATTCCCCTGGAACTGGAGTTCTCCTGGAATTGGAGTTACAGCCAGTTCTTAGCCGCCATGTGGGTGCTGGGGATCAAACCCGTGTCCTCTGAAAGAGCAGTCAGTGCTCTTAACCGCTAGGCTATCTCTCCAGCCCTGCAAATTAATCCACTTTAAGATATCATCTTACTGGAGTAAGATTGGCTAGAATCAAGGAAACAAATGATACCTAGTGCTGGAGAGGTTGTGGAGAAAGGGCAACTATAATCCACTGCTGGTGAGAGCCACTGTGGAAAGCAGTGTGGAGAACCTTTGGAAGACTTGGAATGAACTTGCCACCTGACATAGCCATACCACTCGTGGGCATGTAGCCACTAGACTCATCTTACCGCAGAGATACATGCACAGCCATGTTTATTGCAGCTCTCTTCACAATAGCAAGGAGTTAGAACCAACCCAAGTTCCCGTCGAGTGACGAGTGGATAGAGAAAATGTGGTACATCTACACAATGGAGTTCTGTGCAGTGGTAAAGAAAGATGACATCATGAACTTTGCAGGTAAATTGTTTGAGCTTGAAGATATCATGCTGAGTGAAGTATCACAGTCCCAGAAAAACAAATGACAAATGGTATCCCTCATCTGTGGATGCTAGCACCAACTACCTAATTGTATGGCAAACTGAGCAAGGTCAATGTGACCTGAAAACAACTGTGCTCTTATATTGTAGAATCCATTAAAAAATAAAGGAAAAAAAGAGAGATATTATAATAACACCCAAAGAAATTCATACATTAAATTTCTATTGTGCTTTTCTCTCCTAAAATTATTTTAATTTTCTAGGTTCTAGTAAGACTTCTTAGTAGGATGGAAGAACTGGTATTGCTGTGTCCATTTTCCAGATGAACTGAGGTTCTTGGAGCCATAGCTGACTTCCCAGGCAGCACTTAGCACATCTATTTGACCTCAGTTCTCCTGTCAGTTCACAGACTAAACTAAGTAAAAAATGAACATGGGCAAGTGAGTGCGTGGGTATTATAAAACACAGCTGTTCATCAGAGGATTATCATTGTCAAAGAGGCTTAATGTAAGCTTTATGGCCCCAAGAACATGTCTTCACACCTTGAGGGCTTTTTCATGTAAAAATATTTTATTAAACAGAAAAATTAACTGAGAAAAGCATTTCAAATGAATTCTACTGCCATAAAACAGCTAGAAGCAATATTGCCAACATTTTGACAGGCTTACTTGGGTGAAAGCAGTCAGTACACTGTTCTATTATTTTGAAAATGCTGGAAGTATACAAGATTTGTATTTGCATGTTCTCAACTTATAAACGCAAGTGAATTTTTATTTCAAATGATGTTTGTTTGGAATGAAATGTTGTATGCTAGCTTTGGAATAAGACATTTTCAGCTATACTCCTAAAATTTCTCTGCTTCTCAGAGGCAAACTGATGATCAGGAATAAGGCATTGACTTACACCCTCACCTGGAGTAAAACATGAGATGAACTAGATTCATTTTTTAAAATTCTACATTGTTTTGGCCTTCTCAAGTAGAAGTTGATCTGGCATCTTTAGCAAATGTGTTAGTCAGTTTTCTGTTGCTGTGATAGAAATACCATGACCAGGAGAACTTATAAAAGGAAGTTTATTTGAGTTTACAGTTCAGGGGAATTAGAGTCCATAATGATGGGCGGGCATGGTGGCAGGAGCTGGAACAGAAAGCAGAGGTTCACATTTTCAAGCAGGCACAAGAAGCAGGGAGAGACCAAGATTGGCAAGGCTTTAAGAACTATCTAAGCCTTCCCCCATTGATGAGATTTCTCCAGCGTGGCCACACCTTCTAAGATATCCGAAAACAGCGCCACAAGCTGCAGACAAAATGTGCAAATTCTTGGAGCCTAAGGAGACATTCTCATTCAAACCACCAGAACAATGATTAAACATGTTCCTTGGAGCATTTGGGTGTTTGGGGTGTCAAATACAACAAGCCTTTTCCCATCTAGGGAAGGGCTGCCTGACTGATCAGGTGCACAAGGAGATTCTTCTGTGGAAAAATAGGAGACAGAAGATCAGCTGAATGTTGACCCAGTGGGAAGCTTTTCCATGCGGAGTGCTCTCTGCTCTGGATGATCTGGCACTGCTGTGCTGTCCAGCACACCTATGTTCTCTCAATGTTTCTGGTCGGCTCAGCTTTTTTGGTGCTTTCACCTGTACTCTCAGCACCATTTTTCTTTTGGTCCATACACATTCCAAAAATAATGGAACTTTTTTATTTTGTTAATATGTTAATTGCCTTTCCTATGAATTCCTCCTCCTCCTCCTCCTCCTCCTCTTCCTCCTCCTCTTCCTTCTCTTCTCTTTATGTTCTTTTCCTTTCTTTTTTCTTTTTCTTTATTGATGCTTTGTGTATTTCATTCATCATTATCCAATTCAGTTCAGGCTATTTCCCCTTCCCTTCCCCCCATCCCACCCCACCCCATCCCAGATCATGCATTCTGCCATGACTGTCCTGCATCTTTCTCTCAGTTTTTTTTCCATTTTTTAACAATAGGTGGTAATTTATGAGTACAAGCATCCTTCATGTAAAACCAATTTGCAAGCAGTTGTGCCCAAACCCACACAGCCCAAGGGTCCCACCATCCAGCAGAGGGGGCTTGTATGTTCAATCAAGTTGATCAAATGAGTGTCCAGGCGATACTGCTGTAGGTTCACCATTCACACCAATCACAGCCCTTACATTCTACCACACCCCCTCTTCCGCAGAGTTTTCCCTAGGCTTAGACAGGGGGCACAGGTGGATGAGAAGCAAAACAGTCAACTTTCTCTGGAGCTGTTGTCTTGGACACTGGTCACTTCTGGCTGTTTTCTTTCATGGGCTGACAGTTTGTCCAGGAATAACCTTTCGTTCCTACTAATGAAGCACAAGCAATTAGATATATAGGTATTTAAACAGTATTAATTGTTATCATATGTTATTTTGGTATAGACACAGATATTTGGATGGTATGTTAATCCATAATCAGAACCAAAAATAATACTAAAGTCTCCTTAATCTATGCACTTAAGCAACATATATTAATGCAGGAGCTCTGACATCAGCAATTGATTATTCCACCAAGGAGATGTTGGCCAGGGGATCCAAGACCCCACAAAAGGTAAAGGCTCCTTGCCTCTAAACTGGGATACCTGCAAGAAGAGAGGCGATAAGGCCCTGCTGTCGAAGACCTGATGTTAACATTAGAAAGATCTATTGAGACCACACATGCAAGTGTACAGATGGTCTCTGGAATACCAGAGAGTGCTACCAAAAGCCACTATACCAATAAAGCAAATATGGGTCTCCTTGAGTCAAGCAAGACTCCTCCATCAGCACCAGCTACACCTCACCTGCCTGGAAATACTGTGCAGCAGAGGCAGCCATATGCCTGTATATCCCAAATATAATTGGCTATTGGCTCTCTCCTTGGAGGAATAACCCACGGCCAATGCCACAAGCTTGCACCCTCTAATAGTTAGGAGTTGTTATAAGCCACAGTAAGACCCTGTCATATTCAACAGAAAAAAATGTAATTCATGGATTAACATACCATCCAAATATCTGTGTTCTTTTCCTTTCTTATGATAAACATTTGCCTTTCCTTCTAGCTCTCTTGAATCAACTCTTCTTCCAGATAAGACCAATCCTCTCTAGTGACCTCATGGAAGGCCTTATGTTATTAATTAAAATGTAAGTCATTGTACAACAGTTTCATTTATACTACAGAGCACCATAGTTTTCTTGATGCCATCCTAAGCATGGACATCTTCTGTCTGATTCTATGTATTTCACTTTTGCATTCTGCGTATGTTATCTAGGAGAAGGTGCTTCTTTTCTGTACTCCAGGGTATTTAAATAAGAATTTATATGCCCATAATTGCATTAATTAGTCAAGCATTTACTGCATGTAGATTATTGACATGACTTACTTTTCAAAGAGATGTTTATGTCTAGAATTGGTCAATTAAGTGTGTCCGTTAACCAATGATTGAGATTTCCAGTTGTCTACCTCTGTTACTACCAGAACACTGTGCTTTCCCTTCCTATTTGCCATACTTGCCTGATTTTCAATTTTGGGGACTGCTGATGTCCAGTTATTTATGTTTTATAATTTCTTATCCCTTCTATCTGTGTCTCTTGCCATGTTGTGCCAGTTAGTAGACTGATTTTAGGTAATATGTTAGTTACATTTTTACCCTTCATACATGATAAAGAATTAATCCTTGTCATCAGCTCTGGGGCACTGATAGTGTGTGCATCTGTGCATCCTTTCTACCAGGTTCAAGAAATAGTTAACTGACCAACTCAGGCTTAAACTTCTGTTTTGAAAATTAAGCTGTGTCAATAATCCACATGCAATAAACCCTTGACTGATTAACACAATGAAGGGCACATAAATTCTTGTTTAAATGCACTGGAGTAGGGAAAAGATGGCACAATGGTTAAAGGCTCAGGCTCACAACTAAAACACTTTAAGGGATTTTCTATTTAAATAAACCCCAGAAAAAAGCTTTACAAAAAGGAAAAACAAGAAAAAGTCCCCTGACGTTGGAGGTCCCATCCTTTCACACTCTTCTGAGATCATTTCATCAGGAAGAAGACGCAGGAGCATCTTGTTTTGGTTTGAAGATTTAGAATGTAGGAATAAGAATTAAGTAATTAAGGAGTAATTGCCACATAGAGAATTTAGTATTATAATCTGGAAATGATGGTCCAGTGATCAAAACTTCTTCCTTTGACCCAACCAACAAAAAGTACTAGGAAGTTCCTTTTCCTATGGGTAGGAACTAAGAATTGGTTATTACTGAGCAACACTACTGACAGCCACAGTCAGTTCTGTGGTTCCTGTGGTTAGCAACTGTGGGTCTTCCATTTGGCTGGAGCATTGAAGTTGCCTTCAGAAACTCCCACAGCCTCCAGGGAGAGGTTGACAACCTCCAACCCCCAGGGTGAGGCTGGGGTCCTACTGGCTTCCTGCTGGCCAATGGTTAAAATCTGCCTTGCGGCTCTGCCTTTGATGCTTTGGGCATTGTCACATTCCTGTATGATCTGGAGAACATACCTCAGTTTTGGTGACCCGACTTGCTAGCACCCTGTACGCACTGTAAATTCCCATACACTCCCCAACCCCCATTCCTACCTCACAAGGTCAGGTAAATAGTATAAAAGGCCCTGACTTTTACCAGTAAAGGGAGTTGCTCCCTTGGAATCTCTCCTGGGTTAGTTCTTTCAGTGACCCTTCTTGGGCTCGGCCCTGCCCCATCCTGGCTCCTGCCCGAACCTCAGTGTCAGCCAGGCTGAGGAACGCAAGGTCCGCTTGGGGGAACAGAGAGGAAACAGCAACAAGCAACTATTTGTTCCTCTCTTCTTCATTCAGATAAAACACCCTTCCTCTCCCTCCTTCTACAAAAAGAACCAAGCACAACATCACACACAGTGCTGGATCTCTCTCTGTCTTATATGAGGAGTGAGGCAAAATATCTCTAGTGGAACCAAATACAGCTCCTGATGAGCCACAGACCTGTAACTACAAAGGCAAATTGTTAACTTCCTTTCTCACCTCCTCACATTCTACATTTAGAGGGGAAAGCAAGCTTGGAAAATCACATGAAGACTCTTACTTGCAAAGTGTGTGAACTGAAGTCATGCTGCAGTCACTGGGCTGGGGTGCCCTATGAGGCAAATGTTATTATAGGCTTCTTTCTTGAGATGATCCGAGAGCAGGAGGGCTGAGTTTAAGCAACCCAGGGTCCTTGGGATGGAACATCTTACAGGATCCTCTCTGTCTCTCTTCAAAGTGTCAGGGAATGCACTGCCCAAGGGGCAGGGAGGTATCTTGGTCTATACGCTTTTAATGCTGGTTGAAGTTCCATTGCCATTTTAAGTTTTGAATTGTCACATTCTCTTTTAGTTCAGGTCTATAGTTTTGACAAGACATTTCTCTCACAATTTTCCTTGGATTTCTGTCTTTGATTTCAGTCAGTCAGCTTCATGTACTAAAAATTTTTGACAGCTTCTTTTCAGACACAGTGCTTATCTGTTAAGTGTGTTGCTTCCTCACACCCACGTCTCTCTCCTTGGCCTACTGCCTTGATTTTACTGTGACCGTGCTGTGCTTAGAAGGTCCCTCTTCATGCCTTTCCCTGTGTACTTTTGTCCAGTTATAGGATTTTCTAGATATTGCTGCATGTGTGGCAGGCAGAAGAAGCTTCCTCAAGGATGTCCACATCTTGATATAAAGAGCTATGAGTGTGTTATCCTCTGTGCTCAGGAGGAGTTATAGGTGAAATCAGGCTTGCAGGTCAGCTGATTTTCTAATGGATTTTCGTGAATTATGAGGTAGGCCCAGTGTAACCCCACAAGTCCTGCAAAGCAGAAGCAGGAAATAGGACAATTGCTGTCAGTTACACAATAGGAGATACCTTTGAGTAGCTGTGTGTGGCCATAGAAAGCCAAAAGGTGCAGTAGAAACTTGCCAGTCAAAATGAAACTTGGGTCTAGAAATCTGAAAAGGTGAGAAACTGGATTACTCTCCAAACCCCAAACATTGCATTCAGCCCAGAGACCTGTTCAAGGCTTATGACCATTGCTGAGTAAATATGTATAAAATAGTTTGTAGGTATTTCTCTCTTTACAAGTATTTTTATTGATTTGAGAATTTCATACAGTGTGTTTTGATCCAAATTCAGACCTCTACCCACTCTCTACCTTCACTTTACCTTCTACTCCCTACTTCACCCTCTGTTGTTATCTGTTTTTTCTTTTCTTTTAAAGGCCTATTGAGTCTAATCTGCACTTTCAGAATGCTCTTGGTTGTTCCTTGGAGTCTGGTCAGCTCACCAGGCAGGACATCACACCAGGAACAAAAACTGAATCTTCCTTTCCAGGTACCTGTCAGTTTTGGCAGCTGCTCAGCCAGGCCTGGGAGATTCTTGCCCCATCCCCACCATGCTGGGTTTTCACCTGCCTTGGGCTTTCACAGGAGTTTTGCCTGTTCTCACACTGTGGGTTCATACGTGGAGCACAGACAGCAGTCTCCTTGTACTTGTCTACCACGTCTGGCTTTTACCATAGCACCTCCCCTTCTACAATGATCCCTGAGCCTTGGAAGGACAGAGTGCCTCGTTTAGGGCTCAGGACTCTACCCTCTCATGTTTTCTACATATTGACTGGTTGTGAGTCTCTTTGTCAATCTCCATCTACTGCAAGAAAAACAGTCTCTGGTGAGAGTTGAGAGATGCACTCTTCCATGGAATACGAATATACCATTAAGAGTTAGTTCAACATCCATCGTGACCAAGTTGGATTCATACCAGAGATGCAGGGATGGTTCAACATATGAAAATCAATAAATATCATCAAGCATATAAATGGACTGAAAGACAAAAACCACACAATCATCTCAATTGACGTGGAAAAAGCCTTTGACAAAATCCAGCATCCCTTCATGCTTAAAGTCCTAGAGGGAATTGGATTTGAGGGATCATTCCTCAATGTAATCAAAGCCATATACAGGAAATCCACGGCCAATATAATCCTAAATGGGGAAATGACAGAAGCATTCTCTTTAAAGGTAGGAACTTGGCAAGGCTGCCCCCTGTCACCAATCCTCTTCAATATAGTGCTTGAAACACTTGCTAGGGCAATAAAGTAAGAAAAGGAAATTAAAGGAGTACTAATTGGAAAAGAGGAAGTCAAGCTATCCCTTTTTGATGATGATATGATTGTTTACTTAAGGGATGCTAAAAACTCCACCAGAAAACTCCTAGAAACTATTAAGAGCTTCAGTAAAGTGGCAGGATACAAAATTAACGTAAAAAATCAGTAGCCTTTCCTTACACCAAAAACAAGCAACTGAAGAAGGAATTCAAGGAGACCTTCCCACTCAAAATAGCCTCAAAAATAATAAAATACCTAGGAACAAACTTAACCAAAGACACCAAAGATCTCTTAAACAAAAATTTTAAACCACTGAAGAAAGAAATTAAAGAAGACATCAGAAGATGGAAATACCTCCCATGCTCATGGATTGTAAAAATTAGTATAGTAAAAATGTCCCTCCTACCCAAACTCTTGTATAGATTTAATGCAATTCCAATTAAAATCCCCAAGAGTTTCTCCACAGGCTTGGAGAAAAAAGTCCTTAATTTCATTTGGAAAAACAAAAGGCCCTGAATAGCCAAAACAACCCTGAGGAAAAAGAGCAATACAGGGGGGAATCTCAGACTTCAAACTATACTACAGGGCTATATACAAACAGCTTGGTCCTGGCACAAAAACAGACCTGTTGATCAATGGAACAAAACTGAAGATCCAAACTTGAGCACATACACTTTCAACCACCTCAATTTGACAAGGGGGTCAAGAAGACACAATGGAGGAAAGATAGCATCTTCAGCAAGTGATGTTGGCAAAACTGGATCACCACTTGTACAAGAATGAAATTAAACCCCTACCTCTCACCCTGTACAAAAGTCAACTCCAGATGGATCAAAGACCATAAAATGAAACCCCAATCCGAACTCTGAGGCAATAGAAGAAAAAGTTGGCAGCAGACTACAAGACAATAGGCGTAGGAAAAAACTTCCTAAAACAGACACAACTGCCAAGAATTAAGGTGGACAATTGATAAATGGGAACTCATTAAACTCAAAATCTTCTGTACATCAAAATAAACAATCAAGGAAGTGAAGAGAAATCCCACAGAGTGAGAGGAAACTCTTCACCACAGATACATCGAAAAAGCATTGATTTCCAGGATATATAAACTACTGAAAAAAAACAAGGAAGAAAGAAAACATTTGACCCACTCAAAAGATGGAGCAAAGAGCTGAACAGAGACTTCACAAGTGAGGAATTAGAGATGCGAGAACACCTTAAGAAGTGTTCACATCACTAAATCATTCGGAAATGAAATCAAACCATTTAAGATATCATCTTACTCCTATAGACTGGCTAGGATCAGAAACAAATGATCAAAATGCTGGAAGAGGTTGTGGGGAAAGAGGACACTCATTCACTGCTGGTGGGAATGTAAACTTGTACAGCCACTATGGAAAGCAGTGTGGAGAACCCTTGGAGAAGACTTGGAATGAACTTGCCACCTGACCAGCCATACCACTCCTGGGCATGTACCCACAAAACTCATCTTACTGCCGAGACACATGCACAGCCATGTTTATTGCAGTCTCGTCACAATAGCGGAGGTGGATACCCAAATGCTCCTGAACTGATGAGTAGATAGAGAAATGTGGTACATCTACACAATGGAGTTCTATGCAGCGGTAAAGAAGATAACATAAGAGCTTTGCAGGTAAATGTGGAGCTAGAAGATATCATCTGAGTGAAAGTAACACAGTCCCAGAAAAACAAATGACAAATGGTATCCCTCATCTGTGGATGCTAGCACTAATTACTTAATTATATGGCAAACTGAGCAACGTCAATGTGATCTGAAAACACTGTGCTCTTATATTGTGAATCCCGATGATGTCCTTCTCCAACTGTAAATTGGAGACAACTATTATAGAGTAATCTCTTATAAACCGGTAAAAATGCCTTCTTTAATGACTAATAGACATAAGACTGTGAAAAGGATTATACTTGTTCAGAACCAAATATAATACTAAAGTCCTTGGGCTATGCACTTAGGCAAAGTATATTAATGCAGGAGCTCTGACTACAGCAATGGATTGTTCTACCAGGGGGATGTTGGCCAGGGGATCCAAGGCCCCACAAAAGGTAAGGGCTCCTGCCCCTAAGTTGGGATACCTGCAGAGGAGAGGCGATAAGACCCTGCTGCCGAAGACCTGACGTTAACATGGAGGGATGTATTGAGACCACAAATCAAGTATACAGATGGCCTCTGGAATGCCAGAAGAGTGTTCCCAAGGCCACTAAACCAATAAAGCAAATACGGGTTCCCTGAGTCAAGCAAGACTCACCATCAGCACCAGTTACACTTCACCTGCCTGGAAATACTGTGCAGCAGAGGCAGCCATGTGCCTGTATATCCCAAATCTAATTGGCTGTTGCTTCTCCTTGGAGGAATAACCCATGGCTGATGCCACAAGCTACATCCTCTACAGGTTAGGAGATGTTATAAGCCAAAGTAAACCCTGTATATTTATCAGGGGTAATATGTAATTCATGAATTAAACATTCATCCAAACATATGTGTCTATGCCAAAGTAACTACCATAACTATTAGTGCTGCTTAAATACCTATATATTAATTGCTTGTGCTTCATTAGTAGGATCGAAAGGTTACTCCTGAACAAACTGTCAGCCCATGAAAGGAAACACCAGAATTACAGAATCCAAGTCAACGCTCCAGAGAGAGAGGACAGTTTTACTTCCATCCACCTGTGCCCCTTTTCTAAGCCTAGGGAACAATCTGCGGAAGAGGGGTGGTAGAATGTAAAGGCTGCGATTGGGGTGAATGGTGAAACTACAGCGATGTAGTCTGGACACTATTGATCAATTGATTGAACAAAAACCTGTCACACCTCCACTGGATGGTGGGACTGTGGGGGTTTGGGCACAACAGTCTATAGATTGGTTTTGCACGAAGGATGCTTATACTCAGGATTATCACTTATAGCTAAAAATGAAAAAAAAAAAACTGAAAGATGCAGGACAGTTATGTGCAGAATACATGATCTGGGATGGGGTGGGGGTGGGGGGGAAGGGAAAGGGAAATATGCCTGATCTGAATTGGAAAATGAGGTATAAAATGCACAAACCATCAATAAAAATTTAAAAAAAAATATATAAATAAATAAATAAATAAATAAATAAATAAATAATAGTTAGCTCAAAGCACGGTGGCATATGCTTTTAATCCTAGCACTTTGGAGGAAGAGGCAGGCAGATCTCTGTGAGTTCAAGGCCAGCCTGGTCTATATAGTAAGTTCTAGGCCAGGTGGGGCTACAAGGAGACCCTACTTCAAAAAGACCAAAAAAAAAAAAAAAGTTTAATCCTATGTGTGTTTAGGAGAATAATTGTAGATTCTCCCCTATGACCTGTGACCTGTGAAGCCACAGTTTCCTGGCCTTGATGACAGCCAACCACCTTCTGATTGGGTTTAAAGCCTACCTCGCAAGTGGGAATCCATGCCTGACACTGTGGTTATTTCTTAACTGATAAGCAAATTTAAATATTTTCAGAATTTTTAGCACACTGTATCTTCCTGATCTTTATCTGTAGGGCTAAAGTTTAATTAGTAATGTTTAAATATATTTCTTAATTATATATTTTATTGTGTATAAGAAGTAGTCATCATTGTTGACACTACCCAGTCAATTTTGAATTTTTTAGTTCCCTTTTTTTTTTTTTTTTGGTCTTTTTGAGACAGGGTCTCCTTGCAGTACCAGCTGGCCTGGAGCTCGCTCTGTAGACCAGGCTGGCCTTGAACTCACAGAGATCTGCCTGGCTTTGCCTCCCTAGTGCTGGGATTAAAGGCATGCGCCACCACACCCAGCTGAATTTTCTAGTTCCTTTTATTTCAGTTTATAAACCAATGTGTTCCTTCTTCCACTTATCTCTGCTATAATACCTTGTCAAGTAAAGCCAATTACAGCCAATACATTACTAAAATTTCTTCCCAAGTTATTTCTCTAGTTCTTTAAATTTATTACACATATGGTATGCTTCCAAGGTATTGCATAAGATAATTTTGCCAAACATTCTGCTATTGAACAATAGTTTTTATACTACAATTTCTAATTCATACTACATTATGTTGTGAGAAATTAATTTCTATTAGCTTCTCTACCACATCTGCTCAAGGTAGGAGAGATTGTGCTGAAAACAATAATCCTAAAATCTCTGGCTTTTACATATATGTACATATACCCTACAGTCACATGCATGCACCAAACACATATGCCACACACAACACACACCCATACCCACACCCACACCCCTCACATCCCCCCCCACACACAGAGGAGAGAATACTTTGAAAAACTGATCTAATACACATCTTAACACATATATATCCAGAAAGAAATAAAATGTCAGCAAAGATTCATATTAAAAAATGTGAAATTTAATGTTATTTATAGGAGAAAGTTTGCAGCATGCCTAAATAGGGTAAAGTATAATGCACACATTCATATAATATTGGATGGTAAGTATAATGCACACATTCATATAACATTGTATGGTAAGTATGCTACTACTAAGTATAATGCATACATTCATATAACATTGTATGGTAAATATGCTAATACTAAGTCCAAGATTGCCCCCAATCTGATATTAACTGACAAATAGGATATAAATACAGGTATACATTGAACTTCAGTTTTATATATTTACATAAAAATTGGGGCGAACCTAATTTTTGACAAAGATGACAAAAATACATTATATCCTGGAGGAAAGAGTCTCCAGAAAATAGTGCTGGAAAAACTGGATATCTTTACGTAGAAGAATGGCACAGGATCCTTAAATTTCACTAGTACAAAATCAACTGAAAACAGATGAAAGACCTCAACGTAAACCTGAAACCTCTAGAAGGAAAGGAATGGAGTATGTGACACAATGTGGGCACAGCTAAGGATTTTCTAAATGGGATACCAGTCACCAAGAAAATAAGGTCAACAATTGGCAAACAGGAAGTCCTGAAACTGTACAGTGGAGGAAACAAGCTAGTGAAGAAGCAGTCTACAGAATGGGAGGAAATCTTTACCAGCTACACCTCCAACAGAGGATTAATACTTAGAATACACAAAGAACTTAAAAACATTAAGGAAACAACTCCATAAATTAGCAGCTGTAGAGCTTAACAGTTATAAAAAGAAATACAAATTACTAATAAACATTTTGAAGATTTCTAAAAAATAGATGGAGTGATAAAGTACAACTACATATATTAGTTGTATGTGAATGATGAAAGTGTGACAGGTTCTAGATACTTTCTGCTATTTATTTATATTTATTTATTTATTTTTTGTCTTTTGAGACAGGGTCTCCCTGTAGCCCCAGCTGTCCTTGTAACTCATTATGTAGACCAGGCTGGCTTTGAACTCACAGAGATCCACCTGCCTCTGCTTCCCAAGCACTGAGACTGTAAGTGTGCACCACCACGCTTAGCTCTGCTTTTTATTTTTTTAAATTCTGTACAGTGAGAGTATTCTACTTGTCTGTACAGGAAAGGAGATGCAATAAATAATATTTCTTTTTACAAATAATTTAGGTAACATTATATCAATTCCTATCAATGTAACTCTTCCAATACAAAAGAAACATTGAAACAGTATTTGATAGACATGCTTCTAGCAGTACTACTACCTATCAGTTTAATTAAGTTCTATTTTATGCATTATTTGAGGGCTTTGATGATGGAATTAAGTTCCTAATTAGCTAACAATTGGTTGAATTTTTCAGATGTATCAATAAAAGTACATCATATTTTAAATGAAAGAGGAAGGCAGAACATCAATTTGAGAGCTGTACCAGAAGAAACAAGAGGCATGAGAATGAGTTTAGAAGCTGGTGGTTGTCCAGATTCTAATCCTAATAGCAATCTTCCAGAAAGAAATGCAACCCTGCAGGCTCTATGATTTTTGTCAAATGAAAATTTTTGTATTGCATTTTATTTTCTAGATAGGGTCTATCTAAAGGCCCGGTATGCCAGATTCTCTGTCTCAGTAACTAAAGTGGAAATACAGACATCTACTACCATGCCCAAATAGTCTGGTGAGACTTGGGTTTGATTTTGGATATATAGAAGCTATGAGATAATACAATTATGTTATTTTAAGATGTTAAATATGTGGTAATTTGATATAACAATGAAAAAAATAGCATGATATGGAGACAGACCAAAAGATATTAATTAATATATTTATTATAACTGAGAATGAAATATAGCATTTAATTTCTTGGTAATTATATATATAATGTATATATACATATATATATTTCTGTACACATACAATTTCAAAATCTGGTCATTTTGTGAAAAAAAATTAAATGTCTTCATAGTTAAATACCAATTTCAATAAAAATAAATGAGACACAACACACATATTACTTATAAAACTATAAACTGAAAGTACATGTAAAAACACCTAATAGTTTTTGGCTACTTTCAGCATGAGTATGAGTCTGGAAAGTGGTATTGAAAGCATTATGCCATCAAACTTGGTAGAACCACAAATAAATACAAAAATAGTTTTGCAATATTTGTCTAAAATATTTCAATTTTAAGGATCTTATAATTTCCATGGTTTAAAAAACTATTAGAAATAGAAAATTTGGTTCTTTAGTTGGTTTTATCACTAATAATTCAGTTTGATAAAGTTGCCCTCTTCCTACAGAAACACACAGAACAAAATCTTTCTTATAAATAAAACATCACGAAAATCCTAACTACAAATCTCCTATATAGTATAGGATCACATATTAAAACAGCAATAAATCATGATCATGTGGAATTTCTTGTAAGAATATAATAATGTTAATGGGATGAACTCTCCAATCAATAGACACAGACTGGGAGAATGGATTAAGAAATTCAATCCATCCTTTTGCTGTCTACAAGAAACCCATCTCACCTTCAAGACCAGACACTATCTTAAGGTGAAAGGATGGGAAAATTATTCCAAGCAAATGGTACTAAGAAGCAAACAAGAGATTCTTTTCTAATATCAGAAAAATATATTTCAAATTAAAACTAATCAAAAGAGATGTAGAGGGTCACTACATTCTTATCAAAGGAAGAATTAATAATGACAATTTCACAATTATGAATATATATGCACCAAACATTGGTGCACCAAACTTCATAAACACAATACTACAAAACTTTAAGGCACAGATTAACTCCAACACACTAATAGTAGGGGACTTCAGTACTCCGCTATGCCCATTAGAAAGATCAACCACCAAAGAATAAACAGAAAGACCCTGAACTGAATAATACAATACACCAAATGGACCTGACAAACATCTACCAAATATTCCACCCAAATACCAAAGAATATGCTTTCTATTTAGGAACCCATAGAATGTTCTCCAAAATCAACCACATAGTGTGACACAGAACAAACAAAAAAATTGAAGTAATCCTATGCTTTCCATCAGACCATAATGCAATAAAGCTTAATATCAACACCAAAGAAATCCCTACCATCTACAAGAACTCATGGAGACTAAACAACACACTCCTGAACAATGAACTGGTCAATGGAGAAATAAAGAAATAAAAGTATTCTGGGAAATAAGTGAAAAGGATAATACAATACAACAAAAACTATGGGAGCTGTACTAAGAGGGAAATTTGTAGCCCTAAGTGGCTACATCAAAAATAAAGCACAGTTAAATGACCTAACACTGTAACTAAAAGCACTTGAAGAGACAACTAATGAATACCAAACCCAACAGACAAGAAGAAATAATAAAAATAAGAGTAGAGATCAACAAAATAGAAACAAAGGAAACAATACAAATAATCAATGAATACAAGAACTGGTTCTATGAAAGGATAAACAAGACAGATAGAACCCTAGCCCAGTTAACAAAAGAAAGAAAGAGTAACTCCAAATCAACAAAATTAGAGATGAGAAGATAAACTTCACAACAGATAATGAAAAGATCAAGGCAATTATAGGAGAATACTTTAAAAACCTATACCTTATTAAATTTGAAAACCTACGAGAAATGGCTGAGTATCTGAAAGCAGTGGAAGCTTAACCAAGATCAACAGATTGAACAAACCCATAACAAATGAGGAAATTGACCCAGTAATACAAAACCTCCCAAGCAAAAAAACCCAGGCCTAGATAGATTCATGGCAGAATTCTATAAGACATTTAAAGAGGACTTACAACCATTATTGCTCAAGCTATTCAAAAGGATAGAAGCAGAGGTAAATCTGAATTCCTTCTGAAAAGGCTAGAAGACAAAACCAACATCACTCTAATACCAAAACCAGACAAAGATGCAACCAAAAAAGAAAACTGGACCATTTTCTTTAATAAACATAGATTCAGGGGCTGGAGAGATGGCCTAGTGGTTAAGAGCACCGACTGTTCTTGCAGAGGACCTGGGTTTAATCCCCAGCACCCACATGGTGGCTGAGAACCGTCTTCAACTCCAGTTCCAAGGGAACCTGACACCCTCTTCTGACCTCCGTGGCATTGCATGACACGGGTGCACAAACCTACATGCAGACAGGACATTCATACACATTAAAAAAAAAAAACAAAAAAACAAAAAAACATAGATTCAAAAATTCTCAACAGAATACTGGCAAACCACGCACAGACGTATATTAAAAAGGGCATATACCATGACCAAGCTGGATTTATAACAGAGATGCAGGGAAGGCTCAACATACATAAATCAATAAATGTCATTAAAACATAATGGACTGAAAGACAAAAACCACAGGGTCATCTCAATCAATGTGGAAAAGGCCTTTGAGATAAAATTCATCATGCCTTCATGTTTAAAGCTCTAGAGGGAATTGGACTGGAGGGAACATTCCTCAAAATAATTAATGCCATATACATCAAACCCACAGCCAACAATATAATTTTAAATGGGGAAAAATAGAAACATTCCCCTTAAAGTCAGGAACCTGACAAGGCTGCTGCCTATCTCCACTCCTTTTCAATATACTGTTTGAAACTCTTCCTAGAGCAACAAGACAAGAAAAGGAATTTAAAAGAGCACTGATTTGCAAGGAGGAGGTCAAACTATCCCTTTTTGCAGATGACACAACAATATACTTAAGGGACACCAAAAATTCCACCAGAAACCTCCTAGAAATAACAGTTTCAGTACAGTGTTAGGTCACAAAGTTAACCTAGAAAAATCAGTAGCCTTTCTTTATGTCAACAACAAACAATTGTAGAATAAATACAGGGAGACCTTTCCAGTCACAGTAGCCTCATGAAATATCTTGGAACAAATCTGATCAAAGACACTAAAGATCTCTAAAATGACAATTTTAAATCCTTGCAGAAATCACCAGAATATGGAAAGGGAATACCTCCCTTGCTCATGGATTAGAAGAATTAATATAGTAAAAATTACTATCCTACCCAAACTAATGTATTGATTCAATGGAATCCTAATCAAAACCCCCTTGATTTTCTTCACAGATTTAGAAAAAAAAATCACAAAATTCATATGGAAAAACAAAAGACCCTGGCTAGCCAAAGCAAACCTAAGTGAAAAGACCAATACCTAGTGGGGATTACTATACCAGATTTCAAACGATGTTACAGGGTTATAATCATAAAAAGAGCATGGTACTGGCACAAATACAGACCTATAGATCAATGGGACAAAATTGAAGATCCATACTTGGGTATATGCAATTTCAGCCACCTCATATTTGACAAAGGGGTAAAGAAAACTCAATAGAGGAAAGACAAATGGTGCTGGCAAAACTGGAAAACCACTTGCAGAAGAATAAAACTAAACCCCTACCTTTCACCCTGTACAAAAATCAACTCTGAATGGATCAAAGACCTCAGTGTGAAACCTGAAACTCTGAAAACAATAGAAGAAAACATTGGAAATAACCTACAAGATACAGGGACTTTTTAAATCAGACAGCAGTTGCATAGGAAATAAGGTCAACAATTGGCAAGTGGGACCTCATTAAACTTAAAAGCTTCTTTACAACAAAAGAAACGATCAAAGAAGTAAAGAGAAAACCCACAGAGTAGGAGTAACTATTCACCAGTGACACATCTGACAAAGGTTTAACATCCAGAGTATATAAATTACTCAAAAAACAAGGATCAAGAAAACGAATGACCCAAACAAAATATGGAGTAAAGAGATGAACAGATACTTCTCAAATGAAGAAGTAAAGATGGCTGAGAAATATCTTATTTGTGTGTGTCTCTTAGCCTCAGCCTTTAACTGCTGTGCTATCCCTCTAGCCCGAGAAATATCTTAAAAAGTGTTCAATATCAATTAAAAAAGTGTTCAATATCAAATTAAAACCACTTTACCATTTAATCTTACCCCAGTAAGACTGGCTATGATCAAGAAAACAAATGACATCAAATGTTGGAGAGGCTGTGGGGAAAGGGGAACACTCATCCACTGCTGATGGGAATGCAAACTGGTGCAACTCCTATGAAAAGCGGTGTGGAGAACTCTTAATAGACTCAAAATTATTCTACCACCTGACCCAGTCATATCACTCTGTAGTCCAGTATTTGGTAATATAATATTTAAGGAAACTTTACAAGTCATAATGAGCATAAATGACAAATATGTGTATATAGCTTTAGTGCTATTTGATTTAAAAGGATATTCAATAACACTTGTTAAAATATTCTTGACAGCTTTGAACTAATTAGAGAAAAGTCTAGTCTAGGCAGAAATATGTGAGAATTAAATATCAAACTCAACAAAAACAACTAAAATGAAAGCTTTTTTTGTGTGTATTTTTTGAGACAGGGTCTCCCTTTAGTCCCAGCTGGCCTGGAGCTCGCTCTGTAGACCAGGCTGGCCTTGAACTAACAGAGATCTGCCTGCCTCTGCCTCCTGAGTGCTGGGATTAAAGGCGTGTGCCACCACACCTGGCTGATGAATGCTTTACTAAAGTTTTAAAAAAAAGCAAAATGATCCATAATGTATATTTAGGGTGAAATTTTATTTTACGTTTAGTTTTAGTTAAAGAATTCTCAGGTGACAATACTGGAAATAAGGAAATTTGGCTGAGCTAATATATTTTAAACTATAAAACATAATTTATATATATTTCTACATGATTATATATTTCCCTGTCAGATGTTTGCAGTGTGGGGAAAGCCCAAATCATGATTAACCCTGACCTCAGTTTAATTGTCTCGAGGCTCAGGCAGAAACAAAGAACATCTATGTAACGGGAACACAGGAGAAGCCTCAGTCAGAATCTTATACCCAAGTAGTAATTTTCTCTTTCCTTGTTATAGCTGAATTCTGGGAAAATGGCTTAATATCTGAAGGCTTCAGTTTTTCCATCCATCTGAAAAAGTAGGCAGCTATGGCTGCAAAAGTAAAAATGTATTATCCATGCAGAATGTTAAGATTGTTCTTGATACTGAGGAAGTATTTCACAAACGCTGTCTTTATCAGTAAATATTCTGAGCACAATTCATCAGAAAATGTAGCATGTCCCTAATTTAAGAATAGTGATTGAAAAGACAATGTGGAACTGGCTCTGAGTCCATTTAGTGGTGTGATGTGAACCTGTGTTGAGGGCTGCCCACTTGGCATTAGATAACCTCTCAGGGAAGCTAGTCCTGGAGAAAAGTGATCCTACCTTCCTCAGCACTCATTGCTTGCCTGTAGCTCTTCATCTTGAAGTGGGGCCCTGTGACATTCCATCAGTCCACCTTGCAAGGCATGCCATCTGATTTTATCACTATGCAGAACTTGTTAGACTATTGCACTGCAGGGATGTCACTGTGCAGCTTCCCTATCCTGTGTAGAATATGTTAACCAGCAGCAGGTGTCTTGTTCCTCTGGCTCTTATGTTCTTTCTGCTCTCCCTTCCTGCATTGTCCCTGAGCCTTAGGTATAGAGGTTGCATTGTAAATGTATCACTTAGGGCTGGGCACCTGACAGCCACTTATTCTCTGCATTTGCCCAGTGTTTTTTTTTTTTTTTTTTTTTTTTTGAGACAGGGTCTTCTGTAGCCCGAGCTATCCTGGAACTCACTATGTAGATCAGACTGGCCTTGGACACACAGAGATATGTCTCTCCAGTTGTAAAATGTTGTAGCAGTCTCTACCTGCTGCAAAAAAAAGAAACTTCTTTGATGAGTGATGAGAGATACACCTGTCTGTAAACATGGATATGCATTCAGGATACAGCAGTAAAGTACATTGGTCTAGGGAAGCGAGAGCAGTAGGATTTTCTCTACATTCTGTGACCTCTCCAGCCTTTCCTACTCCTATGTTTTAATAGTATGGTTCTTGTTTCAGTATTCCTGGAACCAAACCCTTCTCTAGGAAGAGAATTCACAGTCATCTCAGAAAACCTCCATTCAGCATTAACACAGTATGTGATCTAGTGCAAGGGACAGAAGGCTTTGGGAAGAAATGTACAATAGAACTCTTGCTTAAAGCAGAAAGACTGATACGATGGGAGTGGAAATAACCAAAAAAGGAAGAGACTGGACTTGGGGAGATCAGTCTGAAAATTTTGCAGTAGGAAAGTTAAGAAGTAACATGGGCCTGAGGAGGATGGTGATGACAGAAAGGAGACAGGAAGTGATCGATACCACTGTGTTCTGTATAAGCATGAGGCTTGTTTGTTGGGATCTTACTACTCAAACTTGGCATATCCTCAGCCAGTGATTCCTCCTCACCTCAGGATCCTGTGCTGAAAGGTTAGTGATATAATTATCATGGTCATAATTAGTGATATCTATGGAATTGCCTAATAGTGCCTCAAATAGTTATTAATCCATTCGTACATTAACTCCTTGAGAAACAATTAGTGTTAAAATTATGTTATAGACAAATAGAAGCAGAGAAATTTTAAGTAACTCACACAAGAATAAATACCTGGCTGGTAAATATCAGAGCTGAGATTAAATCCTAGGTAGTCTAGTGCTAGAGTCCACATTCTCAACCACTGTTCCTTTGTGATAGTTCTCATGCTATGTTAAGAACAAATACTGGGAGCTTCCTATGTCAAAGGCTGTATGTGAAGTCTGCTTGCTTGATCCCATGATGGCAGATCCACCACAAGAGCTCTTTCATTAAGGCTTCCATGCCCATATTAAAGCATTAAATCAGGCCAGTGCCCCTGACTGCAGCTGCAGGTCCTCTGGGTGTATGGTCTGCACCCAGAGCATGGAGTATTCAGGGGTGGAAGTGGGTCTTGCAGAAAATCCCATTCCTATTCTCCTAAGCTCTGCTTGCTGCCAGGAGTCCTTCAGATCCCATTCATTTACTACATATAAAGAAACTTTCTAATGCCTTGAATAGTAATATGAGATTCTTGAGTCAAGGGACATTATGCCTGCCTTCTAGACTAGAGTTCACCAACTGGACACGGAACTGGATGGAGCAAGATATACAACTGATCATTAATAGTCACCATACCTCTTTTATGTATTGTTTCTTTAAAATTTCCCTTAATTTTTTAAAATTGAATTTTGGCTATCCAACTCTCTTGAGCAGTTTAATAAATTTCTAAGCCTTTAGTTTCTCATGTATAAAATTAGGGTAATAGTTGTTGTGGGGCTTAAATGTGATAGTCCATGTAGTAAAGTAGTTACCACAGTGTTTGACCCACATACGTACCTAATAGATGTTAACTATTGCATTTCCTTCCTTACGACTTCACCTGGAAAAAAATGCAGCATTTGGTAGAATTTGGGGATAACAGGAGAAAAAACATTGATATAAAAGATTTCCCCAAAGAGCTGCCTCATATATAGAAAATCAAAAGAAAGATGGACAAAACCACACCTGGGGTAAAATAATTTAAGAACACAGACTGGCAGAAATTTAACTAGTTTTAAAACATGACCAAGGTTTTGGAGAAAAATGTTGCAGTTTTCCATCCAAATGGCATGTGTGGTTTATCACTATTAAGAATGAACATTGCTCCAACTTCCTCTTTCCAAATGTTTAGTACTCCTGGCATTTAGTGAAGCAAGGAGGTTGAAATCTGTTGCACTTTTGGGAGGGAAGGGACTTGGAGAAGGTAAAAGGGTGAACAGAGGTTAATATGGACTCAGACTAAGCAGCACAGTGAATGTGGTATGTTAACTTTTCTCAGTGTAACAAAATCTTCGGAAAATAATTTAAAAGGAGGAAAGGTTTATTTTGACTTGTGATTTTACAGGTTTAGGTCTGGGCCCAGTTTGCTGTGTTGCTATGTGGTAAAGCAGAGCACCAAACACTGCACAGCTGAGGGCAGAGGTGCTCAATTCAAAACAGCCAGGAAGCAGAGCGTGAGACAGAAAGGGACACAGCCGATGCACAGCCTTAAAAGCTGTGTCCCGAGTCATCTCTTCTTCTGAACAAGACCACCACTCCTGGAAGCCCAGGCAGTATGACATCATAAGGGATTAATCAACCCATTGATGAAGTTAGAGCCCATGAGAGCTACATCCCAATCACATCCTCAACAATGACACCCTCAACTCATGGCATTTTCTGGGGACACTTCACATCCAAAACATAATAAATTGCAGTTAAAAATTTTTCATGACAAAAGGAAAATAATTTGGAACAGTATCCTATGAAGTATAAATGACTCATGAGGAAGAGAGTTTGAGTTGAGCTTGGCTCTGATGTGGAGCAACATAGAGGGTGGAAGAAAGTGAACCATGGCACATGGAAATGGCTCTTGCCTTGTGGCTATATTTTGAATGTTAGGACTTAGTAGGGCTTTAGGTCAGAGTTGGGGTTGATCCCATATATTCCCCTTACACCCTCACATCTCCCCTGAGGCTATGTAGTGAGATCCATGTACATACAGCAGACATTATAGTTTTTAATCTCAAATGTTCCCCACAGGTTACGTGTTTGACTGTTTGGGCCCCAGGTGCTATTTTGGGAGGTTGCAAGTCCTGGCTAGCAGAGTTGAGGGCTGGGCCTTTGAGAGCTTTAGCCTGGGCCTGCTTTTGGTCCTGTTTGTTCTGTTTCCCGATCTTCCAAGACGTGAACAAGCCATGCTGCAAGCTCCTGCCACCATATTTCCCATCCACGACAGTCTTTTCTTTCTGAAACTGAGCCCAAGTAAACCTTACCTCTCTCATGTCAAGTCTTTAGTCCCGGTGATGAGAAAAGTGACGAAAACAATTGCAATACCTTCATGGCTTTGGGGTTAACCTACCAAATTACACTCACTGGAATATATTTCAGACTTCTCAGATACTGGCTACAGTATTTGAATATGTACTTATGACTTTTTCTTGTCTTTGAATCAATGTTGCCTTTTGGCCACAGGTGTTCTACTCTGTCAGGACACTCATGTTCTTGTCCACTGTGATTTCTAGGGAATCTGATAACTTGCTGTCAGTACCTGGTTACTATACCTATGAAGTTAGTCCTAGTCCTTATTAGAAGGACCAGGAGAAGTAAAAACACCATGTCTTAGTCATAACATACCTCTAGAGCCTTTAAGAAGGGCACTAGCAAGTTTGTACTATGACACTGCTTTATTTATTTATTTATTTATATACCTGCTTCAGACGAATCGCTCTCCCTCATCTAGGCACGATTGCTACAGTTCTTTTTGTTTCTATATGGTTTATCATTTTAATATTTGAATCACAAATATTCAAATGAACAAATGCAGTAATGTCTTTCTAAATTGGGCAAGAAGTATTTTGAGAAGCAAGTACAAATGGTTTTGGTCTATTTTTTTTTGAGTAATACATAATATATTCAGCTTGGAATAATTTTTTTTAGCTTCCCAGGGAACATGGACTTTGATTAAAGAAAAATATATGCTTTTATGAATTTAAAAGGAACACAAGTTAAATTTGGTAAATGCAGATGTTATGAAAAAAGAGCAAAGAAAACAGAAATCAAATGAGAAATAGTCCCAGATACTAACATATGAAGAAATAAATAAAGAAGCTTTTCTGCTTCCAACTTTTCAGGAAAAATTTCAGAGCTAAGAACAAATGGAAAGTCCTTTGCTCATTTATAGGACTTGATGACTTTTTCAAATGTAAAACAAAGGAAATTCTTGAAAGTAGAGAAGGTATTGGGAGATAGTATTTCTAAGCAGTGTTTTCTACTTTAAAGAAAACACAAAACAAAAGAGGCATAGGTCAATAGTTGTGAAGTTTATTTGGGAGAAAGAGTGCAGCAATCCACAATATCTGATTAGTTGTCTATACAATATGCCATCCACAGTTATCAGTGCGGACAGACAGTTGCAAGTAACTCTGTGCAAGAGTGGCTGTCCTGGGGAAACAAAGGTGAAAAGCTTCATGCACTGTGAAAATCATTCTTGGTCTTGTCCTCTTGCAATGGGACATGAAAATTATTGAAAATGTCTTTTGATTTCACTCAACTAAGAAATGTAGAAATTGAGCTAAAAGATTAAATGGCCTAATAAAACAATTGATAAATAAAACCCTATGGGGATATATACAAAGTAGAGGGGGCTGTGATAACCCCAGAAGATTGTTTAATATAATGTCAAAAGCTACCAATATAAAAGACTCCAATTTACTTCTGTCTTCAGATGCTAGAAAAGCTTTTGACAGTTAATTGGAAGCTTTTACTTTTGACATTGAAAAGCATGGGCTTGCCACAAGAATTCATTTCATGGGCAGAAGCATCTGATTTTCCAAAGGCCAAAATTAAGGCTAATGTGTATAATTGGAGATCCTTCCTTCCTTCCTTCCTTCCTTCCTTCCTTCCTTCCTTCCTTCCTTCCTTCCTTCCTTCTTTCCTTCCTTCCTTTCTTTTTCTCTTTCTTTCTTTCTTTCTTTCTTTCTTTCTTTCTTTCTTTCTTTCTTTCTTTCTTTCTTTCTTTCTTTCTTTCTTTTCTTTCTGACAAGGAAGCAGCCATAGTCTGTCCACATTTTCCTTTATTATTTGGTTTATCAATAGAATCTCTGGCAGGCAAGATGAAGGAATAAAAATAGCCCACAATTTTATTGTGAGTAGATATTGTGGCTCAGTTCTGGCTTGCATATAAACTTGTGAGATCCACTTCTGGGAAGTAAAGTGGGAAGCTAACCTCCTTACCTAGTAGAGGGGCTATTTGGTTTAGTTCAAAGGGTATTTTCCCCTTATGATCAAATTATTCATTGCTAAATAAAAACACTTTTTAGCTGGTGACGTCTTTGTTCTCAGAACAGGCTCCCATCATGATTTCCGGCAGTTTTTCCTGTTCTGACCCATGCCTCCCCACCGTCAATCTGTGTAGAGTAGATGAGCAGAACTTGAGCAAGAGCCATGATCTGTTGCTTTCTTTTTTCCTTTGCTAGTCAAATATACAAATAATCAAGATTATGTGATGAGTAAATAGGTAGATGAAAATGATAGGTTCATACATAAAAACATTCAATATCTAACAAATGAAAGAGAAGGTGTGGTGGCGGACTGCTTTCATGCCAGCTTAGCTTAAACTAGGAAAACAGTGGGAGTCACAGTGTATTGAATAGTTTTAACCATCTTTTTTGTTAACCAAACAGCTTCATTGAGGTATAATTCACAAGTACAATTCATCTGCTTAGAGTATACAATCATCAATGTTTTATATATTCATAGGGTTCTGAAATCAATCCTACAATCAATTTTGTAACATTTCTATCATCCCAAAGAGATACCATATCAACAATAGCTACCTCCTATTTCATTCTAACTTTCCAAGCACCAGGCAATTAATAATTCACTTTCTCTGGCTACAGGTTTGCCTATTTGTACATTTCACATATATGAAATCATACATATGGCTTCTTTCATTTAGTGTAATGCTGTCATGAGTCTTCTGTGATACACCAAAATACCATTCTTTTTATAAATGCATACTATTTCATTGTATACCTACATCGCATTTTCTTTATCCATTTATCAATTCAGGGGCACTTGAGTTCTCCCATCTTTTTTTTTATTAATTTTATTTATTTCTGTATGTGTATGAATGTACTGTCTGCATGCAAGTTTGTGCACCCGTGTCGTGCAATGCCGCGGAGGTCAGAAGAGGGTATCGGATTCCCCTGGAACTGGAGTTCTCCTGGAATTGGAGTTCCAGACGGTTCTCGGCTGCCTTGTGGGTGCTGGGGATCGAACCCGGGTCCTCTGTAAGAGCGGTCGGTGCTCTTATCTGCGAGGCCATCTCTCCATCCCGGAGTTCTCCCATCTTGACTCTTCTTAATCATGCTGCTGTGAAAACTCATGTATGAATTCTATGTGATGGTATTTCCTTCCTACCTAGTGATGGAATTCTCAGGTTACATGGTAACTGTATTTAAACTTCGCAAGGATATTCCTAAAGTGACTATGCAGAATGGGTGTGTGGGCTACAAAATTTTCCAGAACATCAGCAATACTTGTTAATTTCTAAAATTTTAGTATGTGAAATGTCATCTTGTGTCTTTTATATCTATGGCATGGTTAATGAAATCAAACATCGTTTTATGTGATCATGTTAAGAGTGGTTTACTCAGAAAGTTTTCATTAAAAATTTATCTATTTATAGAGACAAATATATAGCTATTATAACTTTAGGAGTTCTAAAATTTGTATCCAAATACAAATATTTTAGTATGTGTAAGATTATATATATGGAAATATTCTCTCCTGCTCTGTTAGTTGTCTTTCAACTTTCTTCATAATGCTTCTCTAGCTACAAAAGCTGGTTAAGGAAAATCGGCTTATGTTTGGCTTAGAAGCTGCATTTATAGTGGAACATCTAAGCAAACCATTGCATGTTCTACAGTCCTGCCATCTAAGAGTCAACAATGTTATCCGTTACATTTAGGACTTTGATCCTTGTAGAGTTAAGTTTTGTATATGGTCTGGCTGTCCTATTGTCCCAGTACTATTTGTTAAAAACTTTCTTCCTCTTGATGAATTGTTTTCTTCATCAGTAAAAATAAAGTTGCATGGGCTGGAGAGATGGATCAATGGTTAGGAACACTAGCTAGTCTTGCAGAGGAAGAGTTCTGTTCCCAGCATCCACAAGGTGACTAACAAATATATTTGACTCCATTTTGAGGGATCCACTTGGACAGGACTCTTATTTGCTACACTTTGGCCATTTGTGACCTTTTGTGTATCTGGATCTCTGTTGTGGGAAGGAGCTTTATTAATGAGAACTGAGATATCATCAGTATCCCCTTTACACCTTGTTCTAGGTTCTTTGAGCCTTAGGTGTAGAGGTTGCATTGTAGATGTCCAAGCTGCTTAGGCTTGGACAATGTCTGTGTGTGACCACTTGTGGCACACTCTGTAATAGTCTCTGTCTGGTGCAAAAGAAGCTCCTTTGATTAGTGGTGACTGGGAGGTTTGTCTGAATATAAAGATATATATTTTGCACAAAGTAAGAAATTTCGTTAGCTTCAGGATGGGACAGCCTTGGGATTTTCTCTAAGATCTCCAACAATGTGTATTTGGCTATGAGAGCTTTCCTTCAGGGGAGGTGGCTTCCAGGTCAGGACCAGCATCGTTGCTCCAAATTCTTTGTCTGAAGTAAGTTTTCTCTTTAGTAATAGGTTATTACACTCAATTCTGGGAAGCAAACAAGGGCTGTGGCAATAGCCTGTGTTATTTTGAGAGTCTGTTGGACTACTGTGGCCAATGACTCGAAGGAAGGTTTCTCCTGTCTGGCACTGTGTCCTGTTATGTAACCTTCATCTATATGGAGTCACGTAGAGATATTGTATGTGTAATTTGTCATTAGGTTATTGCTTTTTAATGTTAGATTCACATTGTTTTTCTCTCTTCTCTCTTTCTCTCCCTGTCAAACCCTCCCTCCATCCCTTCCCATTCAATATGTCCCCATTTTCCCATTTCTCCCTTGATAATACCAGTCTCCTATGGTCCCACCTCTCTTGAACTCCTTTTTTCCTTTATCTCCAAAGTTCTTCTCTCCTCTCCTCCATTTAAAACCCCCATTTTATACATTTCTCTCTTAGTAACACCTGTCTCCTACTGTTCCTCTCTCCCAGGTTTCTTCTTTCCCTTTACCTCCCTGCTTCATTTCCATTTTCCTGGTTCTTGGAGTTATATCAGGATACATACTCACATACAAGTATTTGGTGATAAGATCCAGTATCAGGGAGAACATATATCATTTGTTTTTCTGAGTCTGTTACTTCACTTAACAGTTTCCAGTTACATCCATTTACCTGCAAATTTCATGATGTCTTTCTTTATTACTGAGTAGAAATCTCTTGTGTAAATGTACTGCATTTTAATTATTCTCTTGTCAGTTGAGGTACACTTAGGTTGCTTTCATTTCTTCACTATTGTGAAAAAAGCAGCAGCAATCATGGATGTGCAAGTATCTCTGCAATAGGATGAATTCTATGGGTATATGCCAAGGAGTGGGATAATCAGGTCAAATGGTAAGATTGTTTTTTATTTTTTTCAGAATCCCACACACTGCTTTTCATAGGGGTTATAGGAGTTTGCAATCCCACCAACCTCCAGCACTTGGCATCATTTGTTCTCTTGATATTAGCCAGTCTAAGTTTGGTAACATGAAATCTTAAAATGTTTTTAATTTACATTTCCTTAATTATTAATGATGTTGAAAAAAATTTGATCTTTTTGAGTCAGGGTCTCCCTGTAGCCACAGCTGGCCTGGAACTCACTATGTAGATGAGGCTGGCCTTGAACTCCTCCCAAGTGCTGGGATGTAAGGTGTGTGCCACCATATCCAGCCTGATGCTGAACAGTTTAAAAGATGTTTTTTTATCCAGTTTCAATTCTTCTTTTGAGACTCTCTGTTTGGATCCATAGCCCAATTTCTAATTGTGTCACTTGTTTTCTGGATTCTTTGTTCTTTTCTGTTGTTCTTTTTTTTTTTAATTTAATTTTTATTGATGCTTTGTGCATTTCATACACTTTTTCCAATTCAGTTCAGGCTTATTTCCCCTTCCCCTCCCCCTTCTTTATATACTCTGGATGTTAAACCTCTGTCAGATGTGTTGCTGGTGAAGATTTTCTCCCGCTCTGTGGGTTTTCTCTTAACTTTCTTGGCTGTTTCTTTTGTTGTACAGAAGATTTTTAGTTTAATGAGGTTTTATTTGTGGATTCCTGGTCTTAACTCTGGAGCAACTGATGTCCAATTTAGAAAGTCCTTTCCTCCACCTATATCTTATAGGTTATGGCCAACATTTTCTTCTAACAGTTTCAGGTTTCACATTGAGGTCTTGGATCCATTTGTAGTTGATTATTTGTACAGGGTGAAAGATAAGGGTCTAGTTTCATTGTTTTTACAGGTGGATATCCAATTTTGCCAGCACCATTTGTTGAAGATGCCGTCTTTCCTTCAGTGAGTGTTCTTGGCCCCTTTGTCAAATATCAGGTGGCTGAAATTTTATGCACTCATGTTTGGGTCTTCAGTTATGTTCCACGGATATACAGGTCTATTTGTGTCCCATACTATATGGTTTTTATGACTCTAGCTCTGTAATATAGTTTGAGATATGGTATAGTAATCTTCCCCATCCCCGCTTTGCTCTTTGTGCTCAGGTTTGCTTTGGTTCTCTGGGGTCTTTTGTGTTTCCATATTAATTTTGATTTTTTCTCTAATTCTGTGAAGGAAGTCATGGAGATTTTGATTGGGATTGTATTAAATCTATATATTACTTTGGATAGGGTAGTCATTTTTATTATATTAATTCTTCCAATCCATGAGCATGTGAGGTCTGTCTATCTTCTGGTGTCTTTGTCAATCTCTTAAAAATTTAAAATTTTCATTGTAGACATCTTTAATGTCTTTGGTGAGGTTTACTGTGAGATATTTTTTGAGGCTATTGTGAATGGAAATGTTCCTATGTACTCTTTCTCCAACTGGTTGTTATTGGTACATAGAAATGCTACTGAATTTCTGTAGATTAATTTTGTAACCTGCCACTTTACTGAAAGTGTTAATGATTTCTAGGAATTTTCTGGTGGAATTTTGGCATCACTAAGGTATAATATCCATATCATCTGGAAAAATGGCTAATTCAACCTCTTCTTTTCCAATTAGTACTCCTTTAATTTTTTTCTCTTGTCCTATTACTCTAGCAAGAGTTTCAGGCACTATATTGAAAAGGAGTGGAAATAGTAGACAGCTTTAAATTCCTGCTATTAAGGTGAATGCTTCCATTTTTTTCTCCATTTAAAATGATGTTGGCAGTGGGTTCGTGGTAAATAGCTTTAATTATGTTGAAGAATATTCCCTCTAGTCCAGTTCCCTCTAGGACTAACATAAATGCATGATAATTTTTATCAAAGACCTTTTCTACATCTACTGAGATGACCATGTGATTTTGGTCTTTGAATCCATACATATGATTTATGCCATTTATTAACACATATATTGAACCATCCCTGCATTTGTAGAATAAAGCTGACTTGATCATGGTGGATGATATTCCTGATGTGTGCCTCTAAACGGTTTGCAGTAATTTTGCTGTTGATTTGGAGTTGCTCTTTGTTTCTTTTGGTTAACTGGGCTAAGGATCTGTCTATCCTGTTTATCTTTACAGGGAACCACCTCTTGGATTCATTGGTACTTTGTTTTGCTTTCTTTGTTTCTTTTTTTTTTGTCTCTTTTCTGATTTTTGTTATTTCTTCATGTCTGCCGGACTTGGGGTTTATTTGTCGTTGCCTTTCAAGAGTCTTGAGTTGGAATATTAAGTTATTTATTTGTGCTCTTTCTGATGTTTTCAAAGACAGGCACTTAGAACTGTAAATTCCCTCTTAGGACTACTTAGGATAGAGAATTGTATATCAACACAATGGAATTCTATGCAGTGGTAAAGAAAGATGACATCATGAGCTTTGCAGGTAAGTGGATGGAACTTGAAGCCATTATGCTAAGTGAAGTAATATAGTCCCAGAAAAACAAATGACGAATTGTATTCCTCATTTGTGGCTGCTAGCACCAAATCCCTAGTTGAAAGGCAAGCTGAACAAAGTTAATGTTATATTTCTTTTTTTTTTTAATTTTATTTATTTTTGAATGTGTATGAATGTACTGTCTGCATGTAGGTTTGTGCACCTGTGTTGTGCAATGCCGCGGAGGTCAGAAGAGGGTCTCGGATTCCCCTGGAACTGGAGTTCTCCTGGAATTGGAGTTACAGATGGTTCTCAGCCGCCATGTGGGTTCTGGGGATCGAACCCGGGTCCTCTGCAAGAGCAGTCAGCCCTCTTAACCGCTAGGCTATCTCTACAGCCCCAATGTTATATTTCTTTTTATCTGAAGGCAACTATGCTGTTATAATGTGAATCCCTTAATGGACTCTAGAATTAACTGACCACTTATTTTCAGACTTTGTAATTGTGGTATATGTGTGGAGGGTATGTATTTTTTTTTTAGAGTAATATAAAATTAAAGGGAAAAATGTGAACTCCTAAACATAAAAAGTAAGTGTGGTTGATAAATCCAATATTGGAAAATAGCTTTTCTTTTTTTTTTTTATTTTACTTAAAATTTATTTATTTATTTATTTTTTATGTGTATGAATGTACTGTCTGCATGCAGGTTTGTGCACCCATGTCATGCAATTCCATGGAGGTCAGAAGAGGGCAATGGATTCTCCTGGAACTGGAGTTGCAGACGGTTCTCAGCCACCATGTGGGTGCTGGGGATCGAACCCAGATCCTCTGCAAGAGCAGTCGGAGCTCTTCACCACAAGGCCATCTCTCCAGCCCTCTTTTTTATTTTTTTAATGATATAAAATTTTCTTAGAAAACCTACTTATTCTCCTTAGGTAGAAAATTTTACAGGGTTCAAAAACTATTAAAGATTTGCTTGCCTATATAAAAAAAAGAAACGTGTCACAGGGGTTTTGTTGTGTTTTATTGTCCTTTTTGTTTAATTCTAGGAATACTTTTGTTTACATCTTAATTTCTCCTTTAACCCGTTCATCATTCAGGTGTGTGTTGTTTCATCTCCATGAGTTTGTGGAGTTGTTAGGGCTTCTTCCAGTGTTGATTTTAAGTTTCATTGCATTGTGGTTGGATAGCATGAATGGAGTTATTTCAGTTTTTTTCTTTTTGTATTTGGTGAGGTTTGTTTTGTGCCCCATTGGGTGGTCAATTTTGGGGAAAGTTCCATGGGGTGCTGAATAGAAAGTATATTTTTTGGTGCTTGTATGGAATATTCAGTGTGTTCTAGCTTTCAAATTTTGCATTAAAAAGTCACCTATAATTCTTATGGGTTTTCTTTATATGCAACTTTTTGTTTTACTTTTGCAGCTTTCAGTTTTACATTTGCAGCTTTCAGTATTTGCTCTTTGTTCTGTACATTTAATGTTTACTGTGGGAGTTTCTTTTCTGGTTCTGTCTGTTTCATCTTCTGTGTACTTCTCGTATTTGTACAGGCATGCCTTTCCTAAATTTTCTTCTGCCATCCTGTTGAAGATCTGGTCAATGCCATTATCCTGAGCTTCTTCTCCTTCCTTTATGCCTGTGTTGTGTACATTTAGTCTTTTCATGGTGTTCCACATTTTCAGCATATTCCATTCCTGTGTTTTTTTTTTTTTTTTTTTTTCATAGTCTTTGCTTGAGAGGTCCAGTTCTTTAACTTTATCATCCAGTCTTGTTATTCAATATTCTATTTTCCATTTCATTCATTCTTTTGGTGAGGCTTTCTCCTGATGTTCTAATTGGGTCATTGGGTCATTAAGTGTTTTACTCCTTCATTTCAGCCCAAGTTTTCTTCAATATTTCTGTCTCTTTTGTGAAATAAGCCAGAAGTTTATCCTTATCTTCTTTTCGTTCTTTGATTTGTTTGTGTGTTCTGTAAATTCATTGAATTCTTTGATCGTGTTTATTATTGTTCTTTTAAATTCTGTGTCTTGGATTATCTCTAGGGGGTTCCTGTTGTAGAACTTATCTATAGAACTGGGATGTTTGGTAGAGACATGCTGTTTGGGTTTTCCACATTATTATTTTTTATTGTGATATTAATATGCAGATTTCTTTTGTTGTTTGTGACTCTGGTGTGAGACTCAAGCCTTCCTTTGTTGAGTTGAAGTCTGATTCTGTTTGTATGGTTGATGTGCCTGGATTGTTTTCTTTTCATTCTTTTTACCATTTTTAATATATATCTTTATTTTTAATTTTTTTAACTTTTTAATTTTTATTGAGCACATTTCATACAACATTTCTTAATCAAATTTAGACTCATTTCCCCATCCATACCCACCCCTCATGCCCTCCCTGCCCCCCCCATCAGAGCTCATGGATTCTGTCATACACAAGTCTTGTCTTGCATCTTTTTCTCAGTCTTTTATAACCTTTTTGGTGCACAGGTTTACTGTTTTGGTCAGTTCTTTGAATAGTTTTTTTTCTCTCTTTTTTGTTTCCATTTGATTTTATATTATTCCAAAATATGCATATATACATCCACACATATATCAAAACTACAAAATCTGAAAATAAACTATAGGTTAATTCCAAAGCACATTTAGAGACTCACATTTTAACAGTAAAGTTGTATGCAGGTAAAAAGAAGTCTAACTTTACATTCTCTCTTTTTTTTGGAATATGAATATTAATATTCCTATATGATAGAACACACAATAGGATTACATATGGATAAATTATGAATGGTTGTAGCATGTATCAATAAAAAGAAAATATTATTTTATAAAATATTTTAACTGTTAAATATAATCTTTTCTTTTTTTACCAAAAGGTGACATGTTTTCCCCAAGGAAGTGCTTGAAGTTTTCTCCTTGGCAAACCCAAATAACCATCAATCCTGCCCCTGTGCTCCACACTGGAGTTCCTCCCCACTATGGTCAACCAAATGAGGTCCAGCAAGCATATGTTTTGTCTTGATCTTCCTGCACTGACCTCCATGACATAGCATGGGTAGTCAAACATCGGCAGTCTACACACTGAAGAGTCTGAAATCCCAGTAGCAACACAGAAAAACAAAAGATGAATGGTATCCCTCATCTGTGGATACTAGCACCAAGTACCTAGTTCTAAGGCAAATTGACCAACATTAATGCCATATTCCTCACAATCTGAACACAACCGTGCTCTTATATTATAAATCCCTAGACAGGTCTTAGAACTTACCTACCATTTATTTTCAGACTATGGATTTTTGGTATATGACGGTGGACATGTATACATATTATAGTGTAACATGAAGTTAAAATGGAAAAAGGTGAATCAA
Source organism: Rhizomys pruinosus (assembly GCA_009823505.1). NCBI lineage: Eukaryota > Metazoa > Chordata > Mammalia > Rodentia > Spalacidae > Rhizomys > Rhizomys pruinosus. The sequence continues at coordinate 2,310,631 of VZQC01014995.1, read as the reverse complement.
GAAATATGATATGGAAATAACACACAGTTTGTTTTCCAGAAGATACAATTTTAGCATAAGTGTGATGTATCAGGCTGGTATAACTTAGCCTTTCTGGATGCTTAATGACCATACTTAACACCCATACCAATTTGGCTGAGGGACCTAAGGGATAACTTTGTCCCTTGCCCTCAGATGTCAACTAAGTCTCAGGGGACTATGCATGGGGCCATCTCCTGAAATGTCCTGCAAATGTGAGCCACCAGTCTTCCTGTGCAGGGAGGTCTTGGAGTTCCACTAATGGGACTTCAGCCCATGTCCACCCTATAAAGAGGAAAATCTGCTCATGCTTCAAAAAGAGAAGCCTGGTCTAGCAAGACCTAACTGTGTTCTCAAGTGGATGGAACTGGTGGTTGAAAAACCAAAAGGAGCCAGGGGCTACCCCCCTCCCGCAAAAACAACAACAACAAAAACCGAGTGAACCTTTGAGGACCAGATCCTCAACTGACCTTGAGAAAACAGAAACCTTGGTTAATCTGGGCTGACTGTGTGCCTTAAGCATCCAAAAGGAAAGTACAACCAGAAATAATCAATAAGGTCTGAGAAATTGTATTTCAGATATAAAACTTGAGAATCCTTCAAACCCTCAATGCCAGATGGGGACTACGAAGATATCCAGCTTGTGGATTGAGAGGCTACTTGATTGTTTTCTTATTGGGTATAAAAGCTGGTTGGTCTAGGCTTCAAGTTCTCTCTTTTGATTTTATATTAGATGGCCCAGATGTCTCTAGTCCAACTGCTCAGGAATTCCTGCGGAGGCCAAAGTAAGGCAAGATTCAGATGCTCTTATGCTGTCTCCCAAGTCCTGGGACCCTCTAGCCAGCAGGCAGAGCACAATTTGGTAAGCTTGCTAGGTGGAGCCTGGATTCAGGCATTCTCAGACAGTCTTCAAAGGTCTGGGCCACTACTAATGGGCAGGAAAGCTTAGCCCTGAGCATAGGGAGGGTTGTGGGTGGTAACAAAGTAGGCGGATGGGTACAGCATGATTTGGAAAGCTCACCACCACATGGAAGTAAGAGGGCTGTCCAATGATCTGGGATGGGAGCAGAATTCAGCTTGTGCCCAAGGCTAGAAGCAAACAGGATATGGGGTCAAGGATATCGGAGTTGCTAACGCTATACGGGAGTCAATATGCAGAGTTCAGCATCAGACTTACCAGGGAAGTATGGTGGTTTGGGGAATCCAAGGCAAGTTAGGAGTGAGAATAGCCAGAGTAGAAGGCTGGGCTCAGGAGTCCAAAGGCAAGTTCTGGGTAGGGACAGCCTGGGAAGATTCTAACAAACCAGACTGAAAAATTGAGCTGGTTTGAGTGCAGGGGATCAAGATGCAGTGGGCAGGTCTGGACTAAGAGGACAGTCCAGAGATCTGGTGTGATAATAGCAAAAGTGGGCCTGTGCACAGAACTAGAAGGAGATCAGAATATGGCAGCAGCCAGATCCTTTGCCAAATACCACATGAATAGCCTTTAGCCCAGTTGCTATTAAAGTCCTTTTTTCCCTCTTAAACTTCTTGAGACATTCTTCTTCTTTCCTTTTGTGTTTTCCCTCTGGCTTGCATAATGTTTGTCAATCTGTCTTCAATTTCATTTATTCATGTTCATATAAATCTAGTAATCTAGTATTCAGTCCCTCTAACAAGATTTTTATATTAGTTATTTAGTTTTAAATGCTGGAAGGTTTTATTTTTTTTTCCTTTTAAAGATTTGTTTTTAATGTGAATTTTATGTATATGTGTGTGTGTCTGTGTGTGGGTACATGCTTGTATAAGCGTAAGCATCTTCTGAATCTAGAAGAGAGTATTAGATTATGCCCAGCTGGAGTTACAGGATGTTCTGAGCTACCAAATGTTGGGTGCTAAGAACTGAACTCAGGTCCCCTGCAAGAGCAGTGAATGACTCTACTGAACCATCTCTCCAGGTCCTAGATCTTTCTTAAGAGTCTCTATGTTTTTAATATGTCTCTAATTCAGGATAGGCTATGATATCTTTGTTTACTTTCTAACATATATTTCCTTTAGGTCTTTGAGCATAGCACAATAGCTAACTTAAAGTCTTTAATTTTACGTGTTATCCTTCTCATAGTTTTTGTTGCTTGGTTTTTATGCCATGTATCTGTCATGCTCTCCTGTTTATTTACATCTCATCATTTATATTTGTTGAACATTGGCACTTTAGATAATTCTCTGTAGCAACTCGAGATACTGCTAAAATTCTCTTTGGACTTATTATTATTGATTTTTTGTTATGTATCTCTTTTGTGGCATAGATGAATTTTTTTCAATGAACTCCTTTCCTTCCACAGTATGACTCCTCTGACAGCATCCTGCTGAGGACATGGTGGTGGGTTTTAGAAGTCTTCTTTTCTGGTCTCTCAGCTAATCTATCTGTTTCTGTTGGTGTGACACTAGGCTGTTAAGTTTTGCTAATTACCATCGGGCATAAGTAGCTCTAGACTCTGATCCAATTACATTTCGACTTGCTTTCCGGGATAGTTTTGGAAGTACCTTTGGATAAGTCTGGTTCTATGATGATTCTACCACTCTGCTCCCCCATCCCCATACTTTGTTTTTCCTGGTAAATGGAGCAGCTAACTGTTTACCTTTTGCTTTCATGGAAGTGCTATTTCCCCTCAAACTGCTTGCCTCCCAAATATACAATGATACCCTCACATTTGAACTTTCCTGCTGTCTGTCCTAAATGAATACAGTTCCTTTGAGATATGTTTTAGAGCTCTGTGCTTTTATAATCTGTATCCCTCTGGAAAAAAAATCATCTAGATGAAGAAATGGCTCAATTCTCTAAGAGTGACACTCCTGGCTGTCACCAAAATGACCTCTCATATTCTTGACTTGCTTCTCCCTGTGTGAATTAGGAGGAACGCAGTTGAGGTCTCAGGATGCTCATCTTGCAACACCTAGTATCAACCTTCTTTTCCATGAGTAGAGACTGGGTGTAAAATGAAAGGCCCGTTTTCTTAGTTCCCATGGACTAGAGTTTAGACTTACTACCAGAGTGGATTACCCGAGAAAAATACTGGTTTCCTGCCTTTCCAGAAGAGAAAACCTCATACTTGACTCAGTGCTGAGAAGAAAGGGATCCTCTCTTGGCCATACACATCCAAATAGAACTTCCAATATGCTAAACTAGAGTTAGATTTTAGGGAGAAAAATGGATTGTGTCTGATGCCTGATTTTATTTAATTAAAAAAATTTTTTTATTTACTTATTTTCGTATGTGTATGAATGTACTGTCTGCATGCAGGTTTGTGCACCCGTGTTGTGCAATGCCTCAGAGGTCAGAAGAGGATGTCGGATTCCCCTGGAACTGGAGTTACAGACAGTTCTCAGCCACCATGTGGGTGCTGGGGATCAAACCTGGGTCCTCTGCAAGAGCAGTCGGTGCTCTTAACCACTAGGCCATCTCTCCAGCCCCCATGATGCCTGATTTTAGAGGAAATCTTTCATCCCCTAGCTATAGGTTTGTTATAAATAATCTTCTTTCCATCTCTATTCCAAGTTTCTTCAGGAATTTCATCATGATAGGATGTTGAACATTGTCAAAAGCTTTTTATGCATTCATTGGGAAATAAAATATAAATAATAAATCCCATGATTCCTGTCCTTATAACAATCTATATATTCTATTACATTTGCTGATTTGTTTATATTGAACAAAGCTGTGCCCCAATTACATTTGCAAAAATTTTATTGCAATTTTTTTTGCATCAGGAATTTAATCTAGATTTTTTTTTTTTTATTAATTAACATTTTTCGATTTATTTTTATTCTATGTGGATGAGTGCTATGCCTGCATGTCTGTAAGTCTACCCATGCTGTACAGTGCCAGTAGAGGCCAGAAGAGGATGTCAGATCCCCCGGAACTGGAGTTACAAACAGTTGTCAGCCACCATGTGGGTGATGCGATTTGAACCCAGGTCTTCTGCAAGGATAGCCAATGCTCTTAACCACTGAGCCACTTTTCCAGCCCCCTTTTCTTTTCTTTCTTTATTTTGTCTAGTTTTTTTATTTTATTTTATTTTATTTTTTATTTTATTCTTTATTTTATCTAGTTTTGTGTCATGGTAATACTGTCTTCATCAAATGAGTTTAGTAGTGAGTGTTCTTTCTATTTTGTGGAACATTTTGAAAAGTATTGGTGCTATAGCTTCCTTGAAATTTTGCTAGAATTCACCTGATCCTGGACTTTTCTTGTGGGAAGATCTTCTTTACTCATCTTTTCTAATATATGCATGCATATATATGTATTTGATTCTTTGAGAACTTCATATAGTGCATTTTGTTCATATTCATGCTCCCTTGCCCACTCTACCACTACCACCTTAATTCCCTCCAACTTCATGTTGTTTTGTTTTGTATTTAAAGGTCTATTGAGTCTAATTTGAATTCCCAAATGCTCATGGGGGTGGGCCTAGCACATGGAGCCCATTCAACCTACCCAGCATTACATAATTAAAGAAAAGTGCCTCTCCTCCCAGAATCTGCCAGTTGCTCACATACTTCCTTGGTTAGGACTGGGCTTCTTATCCACCTCCTGGGGGAAGACTTTTTGTCACTGATTTGTTTCATTGTTTGTTGTTGGAGGTGTTAACATTGTTAAATTGACTTAATTATAGTAGGTAATACATCTAATAGTTAATCCACTTGGTCTAATTTTTAGTCTTTTAAAAATATTAATTTATTATTATTTTATGTGTATGAATGTTTTGCCTGCTTGTGTGTAAGTGCACCACATGTGTGCAAAGTCCACCACATCCAGAAGAGGGCATCAGATTCTCTCAGGTAGAGTCATGGATGGTTGTTTGTAATGCCATGTGGGTGCTGGGAATCAAACCTGGGTCTCTAGAAGAACAGCAAGTATTCTTATCCACTGAGCCATTTCTCCAGCCCTTTTCTTAGTGTTGTAGAATATTGTTTTCAAAGAATTCCTTAATGATTCTTTGGAATCTATCAGAACATCCCTATTTCTACTTCTGGCTTTAGTAATTTGTTTTCTTGGGACTAGAGAGATGGTTCAACGGTTAAGGTTAACAGCACCGACTGTTCTTGCAGAGGACCCCAGTTCAATTCCTAGTATCTACATGGTGGCTAAGTAATTTGAATTTCTTCTATTTCTTTTGAGTAGTTTGATGTGGATTTGTCAAGTTTATTTAAATTTTTGAACCAATTTTTTGTTTTTGTACATTGTTCTTTTAGTCTCTAGGTCATTAATTTCTGCATTGTTCTTTATTATTTTTTTATTTATTCATTTTTTCCTTTGTATTTTCTTTTTGCTTTGGGGCTTGTTCTTGTTTTTCTATGTCCTTGAAGTGCCTAAATAGCTTATTTACTTGAAATCTCTCTCTCTCTCTCTCTCTCTCTCTCTCTCTCTCTGTGTGTGTGTGTGTGTGAGTGTGTAGGAAATTGAGTGTCCTCTTCTATTGTTTTCATTTTATTTTGAGACAGACTCTTAACTGAAGCTGAAGTTTGCTGTTTAATCTAGTCTATCTCCCAGGACCCACCTGTTTCCTTCTCCCAATTCTGGGGTGAAAAGCATGCATGGTCATGTCCAGATTTTACATGGATGTTGGGAATTCAAACTAAGGTCCTCCTGCTTGCACTGTTTTTTTTGGGGGGGGTCGCAAATCTTGTTTTTTTTTTTTAATTGAATATTTATTTATTTAAATCATTTTTATTTTTAACATTTTTATTGAAGTTTTGTGCATTTCATACATTGTTTCTCATTCCAATCTAGATTCACCTCCCCTTCCATGCCCTCCACCCCACCTGAGCTCATTCTCCTGCCATTCCTGCTCTGTATCTTTTTCTGAATCTTTTCGAAGTTTCTCAAAGCAGAGAATTATTGTTCTTGGGGGAACTTTACTGTTTCAGTCGGTTTCTTGTCCCAGTTCCTCTGCTGTTGTTGTTCCCTCCAATCTGTATTGCTTCAACATATGCATATATATATATATATATATATGTGTGTGTGTGTGTGTGTGTGTCACACCTATATTAAAATTATATCATCTGTACACAAACTGTCATTGCCATATCACATTTCAAGATTCACATTTTTCCTTTTTAAATTTGTATTACTTTAAAATATGCCTACACATCCTCCACTCGCATACCAATATTACAAAGTCTCAAAATAAGTGGTGGGTTAATCATAATATGTACTCTTACCCAGTGGATCATCTCTCCAGTCCTCTCTCTTTATTCATTTATATATTCTTTGAAAATTACTGATTATTTTTAATGGAAGCACTTTTAGCTTTAAGCATTCCTCCTTCTAAAACTACCTTAGCTGTGTCCCAGAGATTCTGATAAATTATACTGTCATCTTCCTATGATTTTATAATCCTTTAAGGTCTCCCTTTAGTCTTGCAATTGTCTACTATTTGATAAACACTGTAATTTGAAGTTTCCAGGTACTTTCTGTGATTTATCTTTCTGTTGATTTTCAGTTATATTCTGCTATGATCTAATAAGATACTAGGATTCATTTAGATGGTTTTGCATTGGTTAAGGATTCATATATGGCCTATAATGTAATCTTTAGAGGAAGTTCCATGGATTGCTTGATAAAAATATCTATTTTGTATTTTTTGGATGGAAATTTTATAGACATAAATACAGTTGATCTATGGTATAGTTTAACATTTTAAGTCTCTTTTTTGATTTTTAGCCAAGTAAAGATATGAGTAGGTATTTAATTTTCCCATTATTATTTTGGTCCTTATCTGGTTTTATGAAGTTAAGATCACTAGTAGTTGGTACACATATATTTACATTTGTTACATCTTCATGATGCATTGTTTCATCCATCAGTATGTAGTAGTCTTTATTTCATCTGATGAATTTTGAAGATATCAGATATCAAAATGGATCTGCCTGCCTCTGTCTCTTGAGTGCTGGGATTTATTTTTAACTTTTATAATATATTTTAAATTATTTGAAATTTGCTTTTGTGAGTTCTATAAAACAAAATTATAGCTTTATCCCATATAGTCACCTATCCCTATAATTATATTTAATATCTTTCCTTATTGATTTGAGTGCTGAATATTAAACGCTTGGGGATATATATTAAATATGTTTCCTGTATATTCATGACCTGGGTTTTAGCTCTTTACTTAGTTAATTTCAATTTGTAAACCAGAAAGTAATATACTAATCATCATAATTATAAGAAACATTATTTGCAAGAAAATGGCCATCCAGTTGGATTCCCTCATTTAAAATTTCACTTTTGTCCAAGCCTTTTCTAAAATATTACACAGTATTTAAAAGTATCAGGCTGGTGTAACTTAGTCTTTCTGGATACTTGACAACCATACTTAATACACATACTAATTTGGCCAAGGGTCTTAAGGAATAACTTTGTTCCTTGCTCTCAGAGGTCAACTAAGTCCCAGGGGACTATGCACGGGGGCATTTCTTGAAATGTCCTGCAAATGTGAGTCACCAGTCTTCCTGTGCAGGGAGATCTTGGAGATCCACTAATGGGACTTCAGCCAGTGTCCAGTCTATAGAGAGGAAAATCTGCTCATGCTTCAAAAAAAGGGAAGCCTGGTCTAGAAAGACCTGACTTTGTCCTTGAATGGGTGGAACTGGTAATTGAAAAGCTAGGGGGAGCCAGGGGCTCCTGCCCTCCCCACCAAAAAAACCCTGAGTGGCCCTTGAGGACCAGATTCCCAAGTGAACTAATTGCTTGTGCTTCATTAGTAGGATCGAAAGGGTATTCCTGGACAAACCGTCAGCCCATGAAAGGAAACAGCCAGAATTGACCAGAGTCTAAGACAACAGCTCCAGAGAGAGTGGACTGTTTTGCCTCTCATCCACCTGTACCGCTTTTCTAAGCTTAGGGAACAATCTGCGGAAGAGGGAGCATGGTTGAATGTAAGGGCTGCGATTGGGGTGAATGGTGAAACTACAGCAGTGTAGTCTGGACACTCATTTGATCAACTTGATTGAACATACAACCCCGCACCCCCCACTGGATGGTGGGGCTGTAGGTGTTTGGGCACAACAGCCTGCAGATAGGTTTTGCATGAAGGATGCTTGTACTCATGGATTATCACTTATAGCTAAAAATGAAAAAAAAAAACTGAGAGAAGATGCAGGACAGTTATGGCAGAATGCATGATCTGGGAGGGGGTGGGGGTCAGGGGGAAGGGAAAGGGAAATATGCCTGAACTGAATTGGAAAATGATGTTATGAAATGCACAAAGCATCCAAAAAAAAATGTTAAAAACATAAAGGTGTATGCTACAAAAAAAAAAAAAAACCAAAAAAAAAAACAAAAAATAAAAAAAAAACAAAAAAAAAAAACTTTTGAGGTCTTAGTAAAAAGACAAAAAAAAAAAAAAAAAAAAAAAAAAAAAAGAGCAGAGTTGTTTTGCTTGTCTTCAATTCTTACTGGAAAGTGCAGCTACCCTGTAGCTTCCACTGATTTTGCCATTCTTCAAAGACCTGAGACACAGCTTTTCAACCTTCCAATATGGACTGAAGACTCATGTCTCTCCAAGAATCCACTAAACCTTCAGTGTCAGATGGGTACTGCTGAGACATCCAACTTGCAGCTACTACTGGGGTTTCAGCCTCTTCAGAGTATAGTCTGCCATTGTTGGACTAACCAGGTTGTATCATGGAAACCAGTACAGGAATCAAGACAGAACATGATGCTTACTGGGCCTCATTGGGTGACCATGGGAAGGGAAATCCCCAGTGTGGAGCATAAGGGCAGAACTGATGGTGGTTTAGGCTGGCTAAGGAGGAGCTTTCAAACATGACATCTTTCAGCCTAATAAAGAAAAAAAAAATCATAAGCTGAAGATGCTAAAACCTATGATATACGTGGCATGCATAAGTGCATACTTATTTTTGGATTTTTTTCTTTATTTATTTTTTAAGGGATTCTAAAATATGAGAGCACAGTGATGCTCAGTTTGCCATACAATTAGGTAATTGGTGCTAGCATCCACAGATGAGGGATACCATTCGTCATTTGTTTTTCTGGTACTGTGTTACTTCATTCAGCATGATATCTTCTAGCTCCATCCATTTACCTGCAAAGTTCATGATGTCATCTTTCTTTACTCCACTGTGTAGATGTACCACATTTTCTTTATCCACTTGTCAGTTGAGGGGCACTTGGGTTGGTTCCAGCTCCTTGCTATTGTGTTCTTGTACATAGTAGGGCTTATCTTGGTGTTGATAATGAGCTTTATTGCACTGATAGAATGCATGAAATTATTTCAATCTTTTTGTATTTGTGGAGGTTTCTTCTGTGTCCCAGTATGTGGTCAATTTTGGAAAATGTTCCATGGGGTGCTGTGTAGAAAATGTATTCTCCAGTATAAGGGTGGAATATTCAATAGATGTCTGTGAGGTCCATTTGGTGTATCATATCATTCAGTTCAGATGTCTCTCTGTTTATTCTTTGTGTGGTTGACATGTCCAAAGGGCTCAGTGAGGTATTGAAGTCCCCTACTATGAGTGTAGTGGGGTTAATCTGTGCCTTGATGTCCTGGAGAATTGTCGTTATAATGTTCGGTGCACCAGAGTTTGGTGCATGTATATTCATGATTGTGAAATATTCATGCTCAATTGTTCCTTTGATAAAAATGTAATGGCCTTCTTTGTCTCTTCTGATTTCTTTTACTTTGAGATCTATTTTGTCTGATATTAAAATAGCAACACCTCAAAGAGAACTTCCCACTCACAGTAGCCTCAAAAACAATAAAATACCTAGGAACAAACCTAACCAGAGACAACAAAGATCTCTACAAGAAAAAATTTAAACCTTTAAAGAAAGAAATTCAAGAAGACATCAGAAGATGGAAAAACCTCCCATGCTCATGGGTTGGGAAAATTAACATTGTAAAAAATGTCCATTTTACCGAAACTCTTGTATAGATTTAATGCAATTCCAATCAAAATCCCCAAGAGTTTCTTCACAGGCTTGGAAAAAAAAAGTCCTTAAATTTGTTTGGAAATCAAAAGACCCCGAATAGACAAAAAAACCCTGAGTGAAAGAGCTAAACAGGGGGGATCTCTATACCAGACTTCAAACTATACTACAAGGCTATAGTCATAAAAACAGCCTGGTACTGGCACAAAAATAGACCTGTTGACCAATGGAACAAAACTGAAGATCCAAATCTGAGCATATACAATTTCAGCCATCTTATATTTGACAAGGGGGCCAAGAAGCCACAATGGAGAAAAGACAGCATCTTCAGCAAGTGGTGTTGGCAAAACTGGATCACCACTTGTAGAAGAATGAAATTAAACCCCTACCTCTCACCCTGTACAAAAGTCAACTCCAGATGGATCAAAGACCTCAACGTGAAACCCCAAACTCTGAAGGTGATAGAAGAAAAAGTTGGCAGCAGACTACAAGACATAGGCGTAGGAAAAGACTTCCTAAATCAGACAGCAGCTGCACAAGAATTAAGGTCGACAATTGACAAATGGGACCTCATCAAACTCAAAAGCTTCTGTACATCAAAAGAAACAATCAAGGAAGTGAAGAGAAATCCCACAGAGTGGGAGGAAACCTTCACTGCAGATACATCTGACAAAGCATTGATTTCCAGAATATATAAACTACTCAAAAAACAAAGAAAAAAGAAAACAAATGACCCACTCAATAGATGGAGCAAAGAACTGAACAGAGACTTCACAAGTGAGGAATTAGAGATGTCTGAGAAACACCTCAAGAACTGTTCAACATCACTAATCATTAAGGAAATGCAAATGAAAACCACTTTAAGATATCATCTTACTCCAATAAGACTGGCTAGGATCAAGAAAACAAATGATACCAAGTGCTGGAGAGGTTGTGGGGAAAGGGGAACACTCATCCACTGCTGGTGGGAATGTAAACTCGTACAGCCACTGTGGAAAGCAGTGTGGAGAACCCTTGGAAGACTTGGAATGAACTTGCCACCCAACCCAGCCATACCACTCCTAGGCATGTACCCTTAAGACTTACCCCACTGTAGAGATACATGCATGGCTATGTTTATTTCAGCCCTCTTCACAATACAAGGACCTGGAAACAACCCAAATGCACCTCAACTGATGAGTGGATAGAGAAAATGTGGTACATCTACACAATGGAGTTCTATGTAGCAGTAAAGAAAGACGACATCATGAGCTTTGCAGGAAAATGGCTGGAGCTAGAGGACATCATGCTGAGCGAAGTAACACAGTCCCAGAAAAACAAACGACGAATGGTATCCCTCATTTGTGGATGCTAGTACCAATTACCTAGTTGTAAGTATTTCTTGTGCACGGCCCCTTGAGCTTTTGTCCAAAGCAGCTGGGAGTGATGCATATTGGAAACAATAACAACAACAACAACAACAACAACAACAACAACAGAAAAGACTGCATAGAAGAACTAACTGAAGCAGTGAACTTCTGCTCAAAACAGTCAATTTCCTCATGGAGAATATTGAGAAAGACTGAGAAAGACTGAGAAAGAGATGAAAAGCATGTTTGGCAGAATGCATGAGCTCTGGTGGGGTGGGGGAATGGGGGGACACAGGTCTAGATTTGATAAAAAAATAAAATTAAATAAATAATTAAAAAATAGCAATACCTGCTTTCTTTTTGGTACCATTTCCTTGGAATATTTTTTCCATCCTTTCACTTTAAGGTGTTGCCTATCCTTGAAGGAAAGATGCATTTCTTGTAGACAGTATATGGATGGGTTCTGTTTCCTAATCCAATTTACCAGTCTGTGTCTTTTGACTGGGGAGTTTAGTCCATTAATATTTAAGGTTGTAACTGATAGGTATGTGTTGCTTCCTTTCACCTTATTATCCATTTGTGTTTTTGGTCTAAGTTTCTACTTCTGTAGTTATGCTTTTATTAATTTCTCTTTCTAGGTGCCTGGGTATAGTTGCTCCTTTCTTCTGTCCTTTGAATTACTTCAAGTATTCTCTGAAGGATTGGCTCTCTGGACATGTATTCTTTCATCTTGTTTATGTCATGGAAGATTTTTCTCTCTCCTTCAACTATAATTGACATTTTTGCTGGTTATAGTAACATGGGTTGGCATTTATAGTCCTTACTTTCATAGTTTACACTGAGAAGTCAGTTGTAATTCTGATAGGTTTCCCATTATAGGTCACTTGTTTTTCTCTTGTGACTTTCAGAATTTTGTCTTTGTTTTGGGCATCTAGCATTTTACCTATGATATGGTGTGGGCATTTTCTTTTCTCATCTTTTCTGTTTGGAGTTCTATGTGTTTCTTGTATTTGTATTGGTTTGTCTTTTTTTAGTTTGGGGAAATTTTCATCTATTATTCTGTTGAAGATCTGATCAATACCATTCTCTTGGGATTCTTCTTCATTCCTACGATGCGGAGGTTTGATCTTTTCATAGTGTCCCACAGTTCCTGGTTGTTCCACTTTTGTGTATTTTTAAATTTTTCATAATCTTTACTTGAGGTTTTTAGTTGTTCTGTGTTATGTTCCAGGTCTGATATTCTTTGTTCTGCTTCCTCCATTCTACTTCTGAGGTTTTTTTCCATTCCTTTCCTCTTGATTAGATAGTGTTTGATTTCCTTTTTCATTTTGTCTTGTGATTTCTTTAGTATTCCCACTTCCTTTTGGAGCTTCTCAATCTCTTCTTGTAGCTCTTTGTTTTGCTTGGTGGTTTCTTTTTCTTTTTCAACATGGGATCTTTTCAGTGTTTTCACTTCCTTCAGGAGTTTGTCATTTTCTCTCTCTAGGTTCTTCTTGAGTTTTTCATTCTCTCTTCTTAGTTCTCTCCCTTGTTCTTTATAGTCTTTGATTTATCTGAGTATGTCTGCAATTGTTCTTCTGAGATCTGTGTCCTGGGCCTTGCCCAGAAGAATCTCACTGTAGAAATCTCCCACAGGGTTGGTAGAGCTTTGTGTCGAATTTTCTTGGACCTTTCCCATGTTGTCCCTTCTTTGTGTCTCTGGCATGTGGGTTTCTCTTTGCCTGTGCTTCATGTGGTCCTGGGAAATCCCTGATCTAAGCTCTGTGCATTCCAAGTGCATATTTTGGAGTGATGCATATTGGAATGAATAACAACAACAAACCATCATCAACAACTACAACAACAACAGAAAGACTGAGTCAAATAACTGACTGAAACAGTGAACTTCTGCTTGAAACAGTAAACTTCCACATTGAGAATTTTGAGAGAGACTGAGAAAAAGATGCAGAAAAACATGTTTGGCAGAATGCATGAACTCTGATGGGGTTGGGGGGCAGGGAGGGGAGCACAGGTCTAGATTTTATTTGAAATATTTATGGAATGCACAGAGCTTCAATAAAAATTGGCTATGAAAAAAAATTTCTGGACTGGGCTGGAGAGATGGCTCAGCATTTAAGAGCACTGGTTGCTCTTAGGTGACCTGGGTGCCATTCCCAGTACCCACATGGTGGCTAGCAACCACCTGTAACTGCAGTTCCAGGGGCTCTTCTGACCACTGCAGGCATTGCAGGAGATGGGTGCACCTCTATATGCAGGCAATACACTCATACACATAAAATAAATATTTAAAAAGTAATTAAAATTTCTGGGTATGTTTTTCAAATTTAGTATTCCATATAAATAAAAATTATCATATGACTATCTGAAAAATCCTATTGAGATATTAAGTATAAGTTATATGAACTTATAGTTTAACTTGTGAAGAGTTGATGATTATATAGAGCTGTCTTGCTACCAGCTAATATGAATTCAAGTTTTTAGATCACCTGACAAAGTCCTATCACTTATTTCCTTAAATGACTTAAATGATTTAGATTGAAAATTCATAAATATTTGCGTTTTTCACTGTGAATAGGTTCCTTTTCTATTATATGTCCTAATTTTTATGATCTATGCATTGGTTTTGGTATTTTGTAGGTTGATTTTAGTGTAGTCTCCTTGCTTAGCTACCTGATTTCTAAATTAGGTCAGCAGTTAGTTTTACTGACCTTTGAAAGGAGGCAGTCATATCCCTCAGCAATGAGAATCTTTCCTCTTCTAGACTTTGTTTCTTTTCTTTTCCTACTGATTTGACTAGAAACTTCAGTATAGCTTTCAATTGTATCTATAACAGAAAAGAATGAGTTTGTGCTTGATTTTGAATGGATTATCTAGCGGCTGGAGAGATGGCTCAGTGGTTAAGAGCACTGGCTGCTCTTGCAGAGGACCTGAGTTGGATTCCCAGAACCTACATGGTGACTAACAACCATCTGTAAATCAAGTTCCAGGGGATTTGATGCCCTCTTTTGGCCTCCACTGGCATTTCATGACACGGGTGCACTTACATACACATTCAGGCACTATACTCAGATACATAAAATTCAAAACATGAAATATCAAAAAAATAAATAGGCTAAAAATTGTCCATATATAATTTTTACAATGCATTTTTAAATTTTTTTTTAATTTATTATTTTTTATGTGTATGAGTGTACTGTCTGCATGTAGGTTGGTGTAACCATGTCATGCAATGCTGCAGAGGTCAGAATAGGGCATCAGATTCCCCTGGAACTGGAGTGAAAGATGGTTCTTAGCTGCCATCTGAGTACTGGGAATCAAACCCAGGTCCTTTGCAAGAGCAGTTGATGCTCTTAACTGCTGAGCCTTCTCTCCAGCACCCACAATGAATGTTTTATATTTTATGAAGTTAAGCAAATTTTGGGGCTGAAGAGATTGTTCAAAATACTGGCTGATTTTGTAGAAGTTTGGTTCCTAGCACCCATATGGCAGCTAACAACCATCTGTAACTCAAGTTCCAGGGGATCTGACTCTCTTCTCTGACCTCTGCAGTCATTGGCCACATGTGGTACACTCATACACATAAACTAGTAATAAATAAGTAAAAGATTAAAAAAAGATAATTCTACACACACATAGTTATCGTTACATTATATAAGTCAAAGTTTTAGTATGGTTTTGCTCTAATAGGTATGATGGTGAACTTTTTAGTCATTTTTCTTATTTACAATTTAAAAACATTTTGAAGAACTTTAATAACTCTTGAAAATAAGACAATACACTTTTGGAAAAAATGGAGTGTGTAAAGTATGCATTACTCATCCTACACTACCAGAAAAAGCCTAAATTTTCAATGGTATCTAGCCATTTGTTTCATGATAAGGTTTCTCAAAGTTTGTTCTTCAGAATTTTATTTATTAGTATGTGAAAAGGTTTTTATAATTTAATAAATTTGCAAACTATGTAGCATTTCTTTAAGATATGATTCTTTAAGATACAAACATGTAGCAACACTCCAACAGGAGAATACGGAACTTGCCACCATATTAGGAGACTTTTTAAACAAACGCCTAGCTCTTTTCTATGGTTTAGTTAACTTTTTATGTTGCTGTTGTCTGAAAAACAGAACATAAGTCAGTATTATATAGGCCTAATTGAGCACAATTTGCATCAGAAGGACTGTTTAATAAAGATGTATGCCAGGATGTTTCTCTAGGGAGCTGTATACTTATCTTAGAAAGCTAGCCAAATAAACCAAAAAATTAGTCCATCTTCTTCTTTCTAGAGCTATAGATTAGGCAAAGTGAATAAAAACTAATAGTTGCAGTGCTAATGAATGAGTATGACTCAAGGAGGTTCTGGTTTAGCAAGACATATATTAAGTGTCTTCCTCTTGGTTTCAGGAAATAATAATACCAAATGACAGACTTTAGATTATCAGACGTGGGAACAAACACATAAACACACCGATGCTGAGTTCATCCAAAGTGGAGTGTCAGATGGAAACAGGATGGATTCATTTACTGCCCTTTTACCAACTTATTTAATTGACTTGATTCTCTTTTGTGCAAAGTGGATACAAGTAAGAGAGATTAACAGGAACTGGAGAGGGAAAAGTGAGTAGGAACTAAGCATTTGGAATATCAAAATAATTTAATTGTATCCCAAACGAACTAAGATGTGTAGGAGTCCAAATTATACCCAAAATACCAAGCCTGCATAAAGATAATTTAAAAATAATTTAGATGAACTAAATAGTGTGACTGTTTCACATTAGTAAGAAGAATGTAAAAATTACAGAGAATATGCAGAACAAAATTTTATTCATATCAAACTATAATTAATGTACATTTCAAGAAGATGGAAAAGTTTGGAATCTACTTCAAAAAAAAAGTATGAAAAAGTTACAGCTATGTAAACCTGATTTAAAATAAATGAAATGTATTGAACACAGGCTATAGTAGTTGTTTGGCTCATTTTAATACAAACATATTTCTGAAAGCGACACTAAGTTTTTTCAAACTAATGAGTGTATGCACATCTAATAGACCTTAGGAAAGTTTATGAGAATGCAAGCTGGTATCTGCTTGTGGAGTGAAAAATGAAGGTCTCCTTTACTTTCTCTTGTTTTTCTTCTGCCAATTTTTAATTTTTATTTTTACTTCATGAGTATTAGTGTATTGCATGCATGTATTTAAGCATTCCTTCGTCATGCAATTGCTGCAGAGGACATCAGAGAGCATCCAATCCCCTGGAGCTGGAGTAAGCGACAGTGGTCAGCCATGATGTGGATATTGGGATTCAATGCTGGGTCTTCTATAAGAGGAGTCAGTACATTTAACCACTGAGCTGTAAGGGACAGTGGTTAGCCATGATATGGATATTGGGATTCAATGCTGGGTCTTCTATAAGAGGAGTCACTACATTTAACCACTGAGCTGTAAGGGACAGTGGTTAGCCATGATGTGGATATTGGGATTCAATCCTGGTTCTTCTATGAGAGAAGTCAGTACATTTAAATACTGAGCCCTCTCTCTAGCCCCCTCTCTCCTAATTTTTAAGTTTGTGTCTCTTCCCCTTTCTGCTCTCTGTCATCTCCTTTCCTCTCTTTAGCTCTGATCATCCAAAGCTCTAAGTTCCAAGATCTTTTTGTTAAATCATTTGTGATATATTAATTTTTGCTTCCTCCTTGGGAAGCACCTACAGCAAAGAATACAATCTTGAGCAAGGTGCTATGAATCTGCAGATTTTTTAAAATTATGATAACCATTTAGAGAGTGTGATAGTGATTGACAAATGGAGTGTGACTGCTGAAGCATATCATCCTAATTTCTATCTTTAAGAAAGAAAGAATCAAATTAGAACGAATCCTTTTAACTTATCTCACGATTCCTGTCTCCTACCCATCCCTCATGTCATCAGATGACCAGCCATCCTTCAGTTTAGAATTTCCAATGTACTACTCCAGGATTCTGTAGCTGGGAATTTGACAATGTGTGTCCAACCCTTCCAAGATTCAATGTGAGATCCATTCCTTATTGTTAGATATTGAGAGGTGGAACTGGATGAGACACTTGAGAAGTGAATAGGCCATGTAAGTTCTGTCTTCCTGGGTGGATTTAACCAATTACAGGTTACTGGGCTATCTCAAGAGCACTTCTTATAACATCTAATTTGGCCTGTGTGCACTCTTCTCATATAATGCCCCGTTCTATCTTGGGGTTTTTCCCAAAATCACTATCAACAAGAAGACTCTCAGCAGATATATGGCTCTCATCTTTGGCCCACCCAAATTCCACAGTTATGAGCTGAATAAAACTTTAGCAAGGGAAAGTGGACCAAAACAGGTTAATCCTCTTCTGAGTAAATGAATGCATCTGGCTACTTACCCCACTGTCGAATAGCAGTTTCTTTGTAATTGAACAGATTCTCATGAATTTAGGAAGTAAGCAAACTTCACACATCTTGGAATGCTAAAACGTGTAAGAGTCATAACATCTCCTTCAGCTTTATGGAAACCTTAGAAAACAACTGCTGGAGAAGATTGACCAGCCGAGCTGTGGAAAGTTGTCCAGAGAGCTTCAGAGACACACCTTCCGTGATTGGTCATTTCTTTGGGGTGGGATTTTTTTGAAGGTTTTGTGTCATCCCTGTTCTTATAAGTAACCCCTCACCTACACTCTTGCTAACCTCAACAAAAACTCACTGGTCCACTGTGTTGGACTTTGGTGCAGTCTTCTTTGGTCTGTTCTGGGTTCCCTATGTGCGTTTCATCTTCCCAGGCAAACTCTTTCACAGAACACCTGCTTTTGATTCCCACATGGACGTCTTTATTTCTTCTTTAACAATTGAATTCCACTTGAAACTTTCAGCCTGTGGGATTCCAAACGAAAGCCCATTATAGAGATTAAGATTTTGGAGAGAGATTTAAAGCAATGACCTTTTCTCCCAATCCTGCCTTTGGGTAAGGAGAAAGGAAAAGAGCAAATGAATGGACCAACCACAGATAAGGACATTGTGGCTCAGGTGAAAATGCAAGGCTAATGACCCTAACAGAATGTTTCCCATCTTCCTATGGACCAACCAAAGATATGGACACTTGTGGCTCAGGTGAAAATGCAAGGTTAATGAGCTAACAATGTTTCCCATCTTCCTATGGACCAACCAAAGATAAGGACATTTGTTGCTTAGGTGAAAATGCAAGGTTAATGATGCTAACAGAATGTTTCCCATCTTCCTACATGCTTTTTATATTTTTCTTTCTTCTTTTAGTGGATTCCAAGAGTTATTTGCTTAGTTTACATAAAAACAATAGTATTACTATTCATTTATGTTAGTTGTGTGACTTTTATAGAACTTTATGCACTTATGACATTACAACAGTTATTTATATTAGTAAGTATGAATTGGATTAACATTGTCAGACATTATATTTGACAACAATGCCGAGCTTTGTTTAAATGAAATGAATGATATTTCTCATCAAATATGATTATTGACTCTAAGTTTTAAAATTTCAAGAAATTGAGAAGTTAGGACTGATTTAAATCATTGCAATGGGGTACAGAATCATCTGCGCCCTAATGCAATCATTTCTCAACTTCTCAAATTCAATTCATTCATTCATTTCTCAACTTCTCTAATTCATTTATTTATTCAGTTAATAATTATATAAAGCCTGCACAAAATTAGGAGATGGTAACCTAGGAATAATGTCAACAGCTCTACCTTTTAGGAGCTTGTAGCAGATAAATAAGCAGACTATTATGTAATGTGACAGGTACCAGGTAAGGACGTGTATGTAGGGGTCTCAACTACACTGAGTGGGCCTGGGAAAGATCAATGAAGCTTCCTAAGTTCAGGTGATGGCAGTGGAGCTGAATTGTATGTGCACAAGAAGAGAAATGAGGAGAGACCCCAGCAGGGAAAAAGTATCCAGTGGAGTTCAGAAGCAGTTGGCGGGCATGACCCAGTTAGGACACTCCATGAGGTTCAGGGTGCTGACAGCCTAGCATGTGGTGGTGAGAGTCAAAGAGACATTGTTAGCGACAGGCAGAAACCAAATCACAAAGGGCTTTGGATGTCTCATCCTTAGTGGGAGAGAACAACCCATATAACAGGCACTTCTTGGCCAGCCGCTAGTTGCTTATGCAAGGCTTTTCCACTGCAGTATATACTGATTTCTCACTATATGCTTAAAATTCTGATATGTCCTAGGATGAACATATTATTAGTTGAGGTTGGATTTTTGGTTTCCAATATAAAATCTGGGGCAATATAACTACTTAACTAAATATATATATATATATATATATATATATATATACACAGTATAGATGTATATATATGTGTATATATATATAATAAGGAAATATATATTATATGTTCTATATTTATTATATTTAAAATATTTTATTTATTATTTTTATTATTTTTATTTTAAATTTTAATTTGTGTACATGTATTGCCTGCTTATATGTAAGTGCATCCTTGGGCATGTTGGGTAATGCCCAAAGAGTTCAGAAGGGGGCATCAGACATCTTGGAACTGGAGTTACAGACAGTTGTTAAATGCCAACTGGGTCCTCTACAAGGGCAACCAGTGCTCTTAACCTCTGACCCATTCTCTAGCCCACATGTTCTATATTTAAAGTGGAATATATCTACCAATTGAATTATACTTAGGATCCTTATTGGATGCATCAGTGTCTTT
Source organism: Rhizomys pruinosus (assembly GCA_009823505.1). Classification (NCBI taxonomy): domain Eukaryota; kingdom Metazoa; phylum Chordata; class Mammalia; order Rodentia; family Spalacidae; genus Rhizomys; species Rhizomys pruinosus. The sequence goes on along the minus strand of VZQC01014995.1, from coordinate 2,290,624 downwards.
TTTAGTATGAAGCAGTTGTGAATTGTTTCATTCTTATAATTCTTATTTGACAAAATGTAGAATCTTGAAAGTATAGGGAGGATCGTAGGAGATTTAGCTCACAGTTATGGCTGTCTGTGATAGGCTGCAATGTGCACAGAATAGGGGCAGCAGCATTCTAATGTGCTGTTTGATAGGTAACTCTTTTTTTTTTTTTTTTTTTTTTTGGTCTTTTTGAGGCAGGGACTCCCTGTAGCCCCAGCTGGCCTTAAACTCACAGAGATCCGTCTACCTCTGCCTCCTGAGTGCTGGGATTAAAGGAATGCACCACTACACTTGGCTGCTAGGTAACTCTTTTCATTGTCCTGCTGTCAAGATTGCAGCGGAGTGACCTGGTATCCCAGAGCTGGGGAGCTATTTTGCTATCCTACAGGGACAGGAACATCTCATCTCAATAGGAAGTAGTCTGCAGTCTTTGTTAGGCAGATTTTCAGTGAAACCCACTTGATAGCAGATGCCTCACAACAGGTTACTTCTAAAAGCAACATTTCATGAATCTCTGGAACATGAATGTCTGGAACATGGCTGTGAGAGGGTATGTCGCGGTCTGTCTTCCTCTGCAGCCACATCACATGTGTTCTTCAAAGGAAAGCAGAACCTATGCTTGTCTAGTGAATCACTTCTCACTGAGCTTTGTGGGTTTTCTTGTATTGACACTATTTTTTTGAGATGTAATTCAAATACCTTACCATGTAACCATTCAAAGCATATAATTAAGTGGTTTTAGTATTTGTATCTAATTTGACAACATTCCCGTTATTCTTCTAAAGAAACCTCACTCCTGCTTGAAGTCACCCCCAAATCCCTTCATCCTTTCCAGCAGATGCTCTGATCTGTTTCTGGACTCTATGGATTTGGCCATTCTGGGCTTTCATATAACCTGAAGCATACAATGAAAGAGCTTTTCTCTCTAACTTCTTTTATTTAGTATGATGCTTTCAAGGTCCATTTCAGTACTCTAGTCTTTTCTTGGCTGAAGATGGCTTCTTTGCACAGGTGTACCACATTTTTGGCTCTGTTTATTGATTCATCAGTTGATAAGAGGCTAGGTTATTTTTATTTGGGGTCTATTTTGAATAATGCTGCTATGGCTTTGGAGTTTTAATCTGTGGTTAGAACTACTATCACAGGACATGCCACTTTGTATTGTAGTTACCCAGTGCCTTGTTATTTTCCTTGTAGTTTTAGTCTGTGGTTAGAACTCCTATCACAGAACATGCCACTTTGAATTGTAGTTACCCAGACCTTGCTATTTTCTTTGTAGTTTTAGTCCGTGGTTAGAACTACTATCAGCCATGCCACTTTGTATTGTAGTCACCCAGTGCCTTGCTATTTTCTTTGTAGTTTTGGGCTGTGGTTAGAACTACTATCACAGAACATGGCATTTTGTATTGTAGTCACCCAGTGCCTTGCTATTTTCTTTGTAGTTTGGGGCTGTGGTTAGAAGTACTATCACAGGACATGACACTTTGTATTGTAGTTACCAAGTGCCTTGATTTTTTTTCTTTTGCTGATCTGTAAATCCTAAAAGTGCAGAACAACATTTGTCTTATTAACCATTATGTCAAACACAGCATCTCTATGTAAGAACATGTGAAGGAACAAATCAAAGCCGGCAGCTTTGTAGCTCTAGGTGAGAACTTTGAGCTGTTCATCTAGTCTGCCCTGTCACTTTACTGAGGGCGGTATCCCTCACTGGTGAGAGTGAGTCCATAGACGTGAAATTGCTGCTCTAGATTTTTTCTGGCATGTTTGATTGTGGAAGAGTGAAGGTTACATTGATATAGCAGATTCATAATTTGCTTGCTTGAGTGCTATCACCTATCAACAAAAGTCAGAGGAAATGGAGATTTGTTTTGACAGCTTGTGCTAAGAGCATTTTGGGCATTTATTAGTTAGCCAAGTAGTCCATGATCTCAAGTTTGTCTGTAGTCTTGCTAATTAGGCCTGCCTGGCTGGGCATGGGTCACTGACTAAAGTGGGGTTCTTCCCACTGAAGACCATGGATAAACAAGCCTGTCAATGTTAACTTTATAACACCCTCTTTGCCTACTTCTTTTTTGCTTATCTTTGAACTTATTTAGGGGGATTTTCTAAGCTTAGTGCAAAGAGCTGCCTAATTTCCAATGTTCTTCTTTTAAAAAAATTTAGTAAGAGGCATTAATGGTGCAAAAATCTTGCTGTTGAGGCCTGACTTTCTTGTGGGATACCTTGCTCAGTTGTCTGGATATGTTTCTCTGTCTGGAATCCGGCAGAACACCTTGGGGTACTGGGTGCTGGGAGGCCGGTCCTGGCAATGCTGAATGTGGCAAGTGCTCTGGCAGCCTTGTTTCCCCCTCCTCCTGCATCTGCCTGCTCCTTAGCAGAGTGAGAGTGACAGGAAGGGAGAAGGGAGCTGCCAAGTTTCCTGTATGTGAGTCCGTGGGAGGGAGAGGAAGAGGCCTGGCAGCTACAAACTAAGTGGGCTTCGTTCCATCTATCTTCTTTGATTAAAGTGAAGCAGATCCAGGCTGCTGCTTGGGAGCTGTGGTGGGAGCGACAGCTCATTGCAATTCCTGGAATGACTGTTCTAGACGTTGCACCCTTTGTTGTTGTTGTTCCTCAAACAACTCATAAGCTGAGGGTTAAGAAATCTAGAGCTTCTTGTGGTACGTGCTTGGCATTTAATGGATGAAAATCTCCACATGCTATTATATAAATTTCAAAGAAAATACTGTGTAAATATAAACAAAAGTGACCTTAAAAGTATAAAGCATTTTTGGTATGATAGACCATGACTTCAGCTTTTATTCTGTTTTATTACTGTTGCTATCTTCCATTTGGAAGAAGATTATTTTAGCTTCCAAGTAGTTGTGAAAAAAAAGTGGACCATAAATATCCAACAAATGTGTTAATTCATTTAGGATTTTATGCCTGATTATTGTAACTGATTCCAGGTCTTAGTCAATGGTGCTGTAAACATGTGTAAGGGAGAATCTCAGTAATAATAATCAAGGCTGTGAAATTATATTTTTGTTTGACATTCTGTGGTGGAATTTCTGGGATACTCCACTTGGCTTAGTCTACCAGTTTTTCTTTGACTAGATGGAGCTCTGCTATAGGCTGCAGTGTTAAGCTTTTCTCTGCTGTACAGCATACAATGGCTGCCATCCTTTAAAACTAATCGCATAAGAAGACTGTTGCTGAATACATACATGCCTTGCTTTTCCTGTGGTGGATTCCAGTGCTCTCTCAACTACTGTTGGTGTTTCACAGTCACATTAAGAGCTGCAGAACCATCCAAAGTTATACAATAGTGTTTTCTGTTTCCCTCTTTCATTATTCAAAATGGTTCTATTACTATAGATTTTTGTTTGTTTTGCTCTTTGAGTCAGGGTTTCATGTTGATCTGGAACCTTACATGTGCCCAGGGTTGACTTTGCCTTTATAGCATCTTCCTATCTCTTCTTTCCTCATTCTGAGATCAGAGGTGTGAGCCATCACATCTAGTCATGTGGTTACACTGTTTAAACAATTAAACTTTTAAATAATTAAACTTGAGCTTCCAGTTTTTCAAGAAATAAGAAATAAAATACCCAGTGATGCATGAGAGGATACTTCAGAGGCATTAAGTGTTTCTTCTCAAGGTTCTCCCCTACCCAGGCTGTATCACAGAGACCAGTACAGGAAGATAAAGACAGGACGCAGTGCTCACTGTACCGCATTTGGTGGCCATGGAAAGGGAAGACCCCAGTGAGGAGCACAAGGGCAGGAATGATGGTTGTTTGGGCTTGCCAAGGAGGAGCCTTCAAACACTTCCTTAAGGAAAACATGACATCTCTCAGCCTAATAAAGAAAAAAAAAAAAGAAATCATAAGCTGAAGATGCTAAAACCTATGATGTCATAATCTTGATATATGTGGCATGCATATATGCATACTTTGGAGTGATGCAAATTGGAAGGAACAACAACAACACAACAACAACAACAACAGAAGACTGGATCAAAGAACTTACTGAAATGTTGAACTTCTGCCTGAAACAGTAAACTTCTGGATTGAAAATTTTAAAAAGACTGAGAAAAAGATGAAAAACATGTATGGCAGAATTCATGAGCTCTGGTGGGGTGGGAGGCAAGGAACGGAGGATGGGTATAGATTTGATTGGGAAATGTATGCAATGCACAAAGCTTCAATAAAAAATGGCTTTGAAGCCAGGCGTGGTGGCGCACATCTTTAATCCTAGCACTTTAGAGCCAGAGGCAGGTGGATCTTTGTGAGTTCAAGGCCAGCCTGGTCTATAGAGTGAGTTCCAGGACAGTTGGGGCTATAGGGAGACCCTGTCTCAAAAAAAAAACAAAGACCAAAAAATTGGCTTTGGGAGAAAATAACTTATTTTCTCATTCTTAGACTCATCTGTTGACATGGTTTAAAGGGCCAGTCTTCCTAATGAGCCTGAAGAGGAAAGACTACTAGGTGATTATAGCAGATGGTTGTAGGTTTATTTGGGATACTAGTAAGGATAAACTAACCTGTAGCCAACACCCAGAAAGTCCCAGTGGCTAACCACAAAAGAAAGCTGTTCTGACTTCTAGTACTAACCCCATAGCACTCATATCAGTTATTCAGGAATTCAGATTTGCAGACTTCGTCAATTTAGGATGGATCAGGCTGTGCTCATCAGAGTTCACTGCAGCGATGGAGATATGAGGGTAGTACATATGTGTAAGTGCTCCCATCCTGCAGTGATGCATGCATTTCTAGCCATATCCCATGAACTGAAGTTGCATGTCCTCTGCTTTCAAAAAGAGGAGGATACTACAGGTTTCATTTGGTGGTGAGCACTCTGCAGTCTCATATTCTCTGCACCTTGATCAGTTGTGATCTCTGTGTTCACTGCCATCTGCTTTAAGAAGAAACTTCCTCTGGTGAGAGTTGAGAGATTTATTCATCTGTGTCATACTTTCTTCTCTCAAGGTGCAGGGATAATCATAGGAGAGGGACAAGAAACATTTTAAGAGCCAAAGGTTGTGGATGAACACAAAGAAAATCTATTGTCCAGACACACCAGGGAAGTCATACGTGTGAACCCACACTGCCCATGACAGCACAATCAATCCCAACTCAGAGCAAATGCCAGCATGGATGGAAAATGTAGGCAAGGAGTTCCAGCCCTGGCTGAGAAGATGTTAGCAATTGATATCTGCTGGGAGATGGAGAGTCAGAGTATGATGCTGAGTAGGGTGGCCAGGGTCCAAGGGATGGAACTACTCTCAAGAGTATTTGGAAAATACAAATTAGACTTGATAGTTCTTTAAGGAAAGAATAGAAGTCATGAAGTCCAGGTGGGGTGTTGTGGGTGAAGGTGGAGGTGGTCTGAACATGATCAAAATACATTGCAAGAAGTTCTTAAATAATCAATAAATTATTTTAAGAACAAAGTTAAGGTGTGTGTGAGAGAGGGGAGGGATGGAGAGAGAGAAAGAGGTAGATATGGGAGAGAGAGAGAAGCATAGAAGCTTCTTGGTAAGTTTAGAAGTGAGAAGATGGAGATCAAACTAGCAAGTATGTATGTTTGGGATGAGGTTTGGGCGGATTTGAAGAAACAGAGGATAAATGGAAAATTCCTGTGGATGGATTTTCGGCTTATAACATTGTTTTTTTCCAAGGAATCAAACCATAGATACAAATTTTATAAATATTCTTATCCAAGGAAACATAGTTTTTGCTAAGATTGTGATTCTCCTAGGAGTTGCTAGAGTGATGGAATTCAACAGGTGGGATTACTCTATCTTGCCAATCACACTTTGCCATCTTGATGGTACAACAAAAGGATGTGGGACTTGCTGGATGCACCTGAGGTCCATCTTGATGCATGTGCCCAGCAAACGTTACACTATTTAGGAAGGACATCACTGTGAGCTTGAAGCAAGAGTCTAGTAAACATGAGGCCAGTCCACAGCCATAGTAAGTTCATATGATTCATATGATACATCTTCTTTAACTTGCTTTGAGCAAACCCAAAGCATAGAAAAGATACAATATGTTAAATGAAATAGAAGTTTCTACCATTGTCTTATAATTCTGTAAGAACTTTTAGCATTATTCATTGCCTTATTTGGTTCTTAAAATATAACCATTTTCTCACCTTGATTGCTCTATTTTTATTCTCAGAAACTCCTACCACTAGCATTTCAATTACTTTCTTTTTTTTTCAATTACTTTCTTATTTATTTTATTTTTCCTACAGATTAGAACTTAACCTCTTGAGGTATGTTTGCCCAACTGAGGCTAGAACAGAATAAACCCTTATCAGACATTTATCAATGTAAACAAATCAGTAATATGAATTAATAAATTTTACATAGAAGAATAAAATAAAAATTATAATATATAATTCTTATAATTATAATATAATTCTTTATTATATTCTTCTATGTAAAATTTATTAATTATACAATTAAATATTTTGCTTTAGCTTTATTCATTGCTTAAGATTTTTGAGCACGTAGTAAGTGCCAGGCATTCTATCCATCAGTGAACAGGACACAGATCTCTGTCCTTGTTTCCCGGGCTTGGTGCAGAGGAACACTCAACAAACATAAAAAATGCATTAGATAATATTTTGAAAAGTAGTAAATGCTAAGAAATAGAAAAACACAGCAGAGTAGCAAAAGGGTGGTATTGGACATGTAGGGTTGAGTAAGAGTAGCAGCAGGGTTTGATCATCTCCACCTTGGCCAGCAGTCCACCCCTTCAACTGTGGTCATCTCCACCTTGGCCAGCAGTCCACCCCTTCAACTGTGCTCATCTCCACCATGGCCAGCAGTCCACCCCTTCAGCTGTGATCATCTCCACCTTGGCCAGCAGTCCTCCCCTTCACCTGTGCTCATCTCCACCTTGGCCAGCAGTCCACCCCTTCAACAGTGCTCATCTCCACCTTGGCCAGCAGTCCACCCCTTCAACAGTGCTCATCTCCACCTTGGACAGCAGTCCACCCCTTCAACTGTGCTCATCTCCACCTTCGACAGCAGTCCACCCCTTCAACTGTGCTCATCTCCTCCTTGGACAGCAGTCCACCCCTTCACCTGTGCTCATCTCCACCTTGGCCAGCAGTCCACCCCTTCACCTGTGCTCATCTCCACCTTGGCCAGCAGTCCACCCCTTCAACTGTGCTCATCTCCACCTTGGCCAGCAGTCCACCCCTTCACCTGTGCTCATCTCCACCTTGACCAGCAGTCCACCCCTTCACCTGTGCTCATCTCCACCTTGGCCAGCAGTCCACCCCTTCAACTGTGCTCATCTCCACCTTGGACAGCAGTCCACCCCTTCACCTGTGCTCATCTCCACCTTGGACAGCAGTCCACCCCTTCAACTGTGCTCATCTCCACCTTGGCCAGCAGTCCTCCCCTTCAACTGTGCTCATCTCTACCCTGGCCAGCAGTCCACCCCTTCAACTGTACTCATGTCTACCTTGACCAGCAACCTCTCCAGCACTTGGTATCATTTATTTCCTTGATCCTGGCCAGTCTTATTGGAGTAAGATGATATCTTAAAATGGTTTTGATTTGCATTTCCTTAATGATTAGTGATGTTGAACGCTTCTTAAGGTGTTTCTCAGACATCTCTAATTCCTCACTTGGAAAGTCTCTGTTCAGCTCTTTGCTCCATCTGTTGAGTGGGTTATTTGTTTTCTTTCTTCTTTGTTTTTTAATTCTTGAGCAGCTGCTGTCTGATTTAGGAAGTCTTTTCCTACACCTATGTCTTGTAGTCTGTTGCCAACTTTTTCTTCTTTCGCCTTCAGAGTTTGGGGTTTCATGTTGAGGTCTTTGATCCATCTGGAGTTGACTTTTGTACAAGGCAAGAGGTAGGGGTTTAATTTCATTCTTCTGCAAGTGGTGATCCAGTTTTGCCAACACCACTTGCTGAAGATGCTGTCTTTTCTCCATTGTGTCTTCTTGGCCCCCTTGTCAAATATGAGATGGCTGAAATTGTATGTGCTCAGATTTGGATCTTCAGTTTTGTTCCATTGGTCAACAGGTCTGTTTTTGTGCCAGGCTGTTTTTATGACTATAGCCCTGTAGTATAGTTTGAAGTCTGGTGGGTGACTCATGTTTCTAACATGGTGATGTCTGTAGAGTGTCTTCTTCCCTATATGAGGAATGAGTGCTGGAAAGGAGGTTTGATGGACACAAGATAGGTGGGTTTGAAGCATCACTGAGATCTACTTTTTAGAGAAAGCATCTGTTTACTTACCCAGGCCAGTGTCCTTGCCTTACTTTATTTTTTTTTCCTTAAATTTGGGTTATCCCTTAAGAGAAGATCATAATTCGGACCCATTTGCTTCACAATCATAGTTTTCTGAGAAACAGGATAATTATTCCTACATCAATAAGTAAAATAAATCCTGAACCAGCCATAATTTATTGAGCACTAACATTAGGTACTTTTTTTTTTTTTTGGTCTTTTCAAGGTTCCCAGCTGTCCTGGAACTCGCTTTGTAGACCAGGCTGGCCCTGAACTCACAAAGATCCACCTGCCTCTGCCTCCAAGTGCTAAGATTAATGGCGTGCACCACCACACCCAGCTTAATATTAGGTACTTTTAAAGAAATTTTATTCTTATGAAATAATTATGAGACAGATAGTAATATTGCCTCTATTATGCAAATATGTAAAAAGAGGCATAGGAAGGTTAATTAGTTGACTCTCTGACCTTGGATTTGAACCCAGCCAGCTTCTCTTTATTCCTGAGTTGTCCTTGTAAACAATTTGTAAACTATTTGATTAAGATTTCTAAAAGTATTATATAATTGCCCTTTGCACTATACCCTAAATTTCATGTTCCCTTTTCCATAGCATTTACTATAAATCCTTTTTACAGACTGTAAGTTAGTTTGGGGCAAACAGTATCTAGTTTTCACTTGATCTCCATTTTCTAGGATAATGCCAAACACTTAGTGTCCACCACATATTTTCTTAATTAAGAATTAATTTATTATCTGCTTAAGGGCTGTGATCCTTGTTTACCTTCCTCTATAGTTTCTTGAGTACACAATAAACCAAATACTCTATCAGTTTGTAGCATCCCTGTTCATTGCTACTGTAATTTTTTTTTTTTGAGGATTCTCAACTAAAAAGCAAGCAAGCAAGCCAATAAAAACACACAAAACAAAATAAAAGAGCGAAAACAGTAAAAGAATCTTGAGTTTAATCGAAGTCCATGGGAGAAGGGTTTCTGGCAGCTTAACCTAAAAATCAGGTGAGTTCCTGCATCCAGGAATGCAAATGAGAATCCCCTGTGTCCTCCAAGCTAAGTGGCAGCTGAAGCTGAGCTGGCTGCTACAAGAAAGGCATTTGAGGACAGGTCTCCATACTTTGAACTGATGAGTTCACACACTCATTTGGCCAGTCAGCGGTGCTATGTCTTCGATACACTCTGTGGTTTAATCCTCACAGTTCTGTGAATATAGGTTTTATTATTTAACACTAGAAACTGAAAACCGGATACTGTGAGTAGTCTGCTCACTGGTAACAAGATGCTTTGAAGTGAGCACCAGGATCAACTACTACAAAGCCCCGCACTGCACAAATGAGTGATTCTCAACACTTTGTGAAGTGGCAAAAGGCGCCATCCCCTAGTTTTCCTTAAGCACTTTTCAAACTTTAATGTATACAGAATATACCCCAGAATCTTGTTACAATACCAATTCTGGTGAGTTTCAGCATTTTTAACAAATTCCCAGGAATGGTGATGCTCTAGGTCTTGTGTGATGGTTAATCCTGGGTGTCAACTTGACTGGACTAAGGAACAAATAAGAGAAAAAGGATCTTCAGATTGGACCACCTCAACCCTGATGGCCCACCCCAAATGTGGGTGTTACCTTCTGCCCGCAGGCAGTATTAAAGGCCATGGCACAGGGAGCCGGTCCCTTTTTTTTTTTTTTTCCCCTGCGGCTTGCCTCTCTCTCACTGGTGAGTTTGTCTTGCTGCTGTGATCAGCCCTACGGATCCCAGCGTGTACTGAGACCGGCAGATCTCCTGGAATCCATCGGGCCTTCAGCACCAGATTGGGACTACTGAGACATCCAGCCTTGCGGGCTGAGCAGTTCTCTGGATTCTCAGCCTCTCCAGTGCGGTGCGTCTACTGTTGGACTCCTTGAACTCTGTCATGTGAGCAAATCAATAAATTGTATATAGCTATATATTTGTCCTGTTGCTTCTGTTTCTTTAGAGAACCCTGACTAATACATCTTGTAATCTCAGATACCCAGATTTAAGGACTGCTCCAGTAAATTTTTATGGTGATAGGTAAAACAAAGTTCATATCTCTCCAAAACAGCAACCTGTGCTAAAGCTTAGGGTACAAAAACATGACCGCAGGAGTGGATGGCTCTGACCTGCCATGCGTGGCCCTGCTCTTTTCGATGCTGCTTTCCAGGCAAAGGAGAGATTATGACACTGTGGGAAAAGAACAGGATAGAAATAAGGTGAAGCTTTGTCTGTCATATCCTCCATCAACAGTAACTGCCATTGGCATGCTATGTTATTAGTGTTCTTTTCTCAATGCAGCTTCGCTGATTTAGCTGCTGGTTTTGTAAGAGGAAGGACCTCATAAAATTTCCTTTTGTTTGGGTCCTAGAAGTCTAGTCTTTTGTCACAGCTGGTGTCAGTCCAAGACTGATGAGAGAGAGCGATCGATGAAGGCCTCTCTTCTCCAGACTCTTCCTCTCAGTCCAGAGTATTGGAGAGCCTTGGGAATCTTAGCCCATGTTAGAGTGGGGTCTCAGTGAGAGCATGGACCCAAAGAGCGGAAAAGCAGCACCAGCTTCTTGCAAGTCTCGCTTTTATGGTTCTTTGCTTATGGATTAAAAAGAATTAGCTGGAGAGCTGAGACCCATCTTATTCTAACTGATAATGGGCTTGGAACTTGGGAAACTTGACATTTGTTTTATTGATCTTTCTCAATGATTATTGAAAATAAAATTGAGAAAAAAGAGAAAGGGGAAAACCAAAAACAATAGAAAATGCTAATTGATTGCCTATTTTTGCTATCTGAGTTCTATTAAACAGTTTATTCTATCATGAACATCTGCAGTGATTGTTCAGTACCTAAAAAGCACACTTTAGTCAGCATCCTCTTTTCTTATGCCTGTCTATAGGACAGATACAAATAGGAAGTGGAATTGAGAGGCAGCATCAAATTGTGGCTAGAGCTGACCTAGGGTATAAAGACATGATCCTGCATTCTATGCATTGCTGCTAACTCCCATCCTTGGGAAGTCAGGATGAGCATGTGTCCTCCTTGCTGAGTCCTTTTCCCCAGCTAAATGAGGGCCATGTTGTAATGCAAAGTTGCAGTGCATGACTATGACAAGAATGCCATACATAGTGCTAACCATTGACAATCTGCCCTGTGCCTTTTTGCTTCATCCTCGCTGGGGAACTCTGCCTACACAGCAGTCCTCAACGATGTTTCAGTGGTTCACCATTTTGTAAGCTCTACTTCCCTCCTCTGTCCCTTCTCTTTCTCATAACTCACATCATCAAAACCACATATGAGCAATCCTTATTTTCTTATGAAGCATACTTTATTTCTAGTACCTTAAAATATTCACCTCTGTTAGAGTACTCTGCTAAACAAAAACCCTCAGACATGAAATTACTAAGCCAAAATCTCCTACTAGTATCTAAAGGCCAAGTTCTGAGAAAGTGTTAATGTAATTTTATCAAATATAATGTTAAAGTGGCTTATTTTATTGACTAGTGGCTGTACGCTTTTATGCTTTTTTTCTTGTGAGTTTAGTATTTCTAACACATTTATTGCTCATCATCTTCGTGCTTTGTTTCATTTCATTGTGGCTATCAAAGGTATTTTCAGAGTGTTAAGAATGATTGAGTGAGGTAGTGAGAAGTGTTTTATTCCTAGCACTATAATATTTCTGATGAAGTTTTTTTATACTGCTAAAAGCAGTGGTCATGGGGTTTCTTCCATGCTAGCATGTGCTGACTTCTGTAGATTTCAAAGCTGTCTCTGGGCTTAATGTCAGTGTGACCCAGAAAAGGATGAAAGCACAGCCAGCTCAGTTCCCTGTCAGAGCTGTAACCTTCACTCAGATTTTCTGTTTTCCCTAAGGTTGACCTCAATATATATTCCACATTCTTGAACAAAGTGCATCATTGGATTTGTTTTCTTTTTGCTTTGTCAAAGTAGATTAATCCACACTGAGATTAGAGCCTACCCCAGGGATCCATTGGAAAGTCTAAACTCTTATTGGCACCCCTGTCTCACTGTCCAGAAACCCCATATGTTGCTGGAAGCTTCTAGAACCTTCAATTCAACCATTTGTTTTGTGTCTTTTAAGGGATTCCCTTGACCACCAAAACCTCTCTGTCAGTCCTTGCATTTCCTCTGAATCCTGGGGTCTGTGAGCCCTTCAATGCAGTGTCTTTAGGCCAGTGTTCTTGTCATGTTGGATGCTAGATCATCCATTTTGAAGGGAACGTCCCCGTAGTTTTGCTGACTTGCCTATTTTGCTTATACTTTGTCACTATGCTAACACTTTTTCTTTTAAGGTATTTTGAATGTATTTAACTAGGCACAAAGATTTTCCCAGTGGTCTCAGTTGGGTTACATCTTTCCTAGTTTGACTGTTTTTTGGGTATTGTTTGCTGTCTTCTTTTGGCATATACTGAATTGTATTGAGATTATTTACAATTCTTTTCCTATACTGGTCTATGTATCATACAACACAAAGATTATACCTAATTGATTTCTTTATTCACTACAATCAACCAATGTATTTTCTCCATCTGGTGAGTGCTCACTGGTTGTTTAACTCAAAAATTTGGATTTTCCTAATGGTGAGAATTTCAGGCATGATGACAGATTAGAGCAAAGAGAGGCATTCTCATGCCTTGCATATGGTTTAATACAGATGGCTGCCAAATGTGGCCTATAAGAAGGGCAGTTCCTCAAGGAAAGCTAATATGAAGTTTTAGCTGTTTGGTGATATTCACTTGTAGCAATGCTCTTAAAAATCAATATTATACTTGGATTTTGTAGGAGACAAAAATGCTTGTCAAAAATGGCTAAGAAAGGATGAATACTCATTCAACTAGTGAGAAGAGAATGTTGAGAAAGACAGTGAACAGATGCTGTGTTCTGCTGCCTGTGTCTCTGCTTTTACCTTGGTGTCAGGAAAGATGTTGGTACCAGAGGAACAGGGCAGACCAATTTTTTTGCTCTTTGACACCTAAATGTTGTAAATAGCTATCCTACCATGAATGTCTCTTAGTGACAATCCTATTTAACTTATACTCATGAGCCGAGGTATGCTTGTATAAGAACTTTGATTTAGACAAGTGAACCTTTCATCTAAAGTTGCTGGTCTACCAGAATGCCTTGATATTGTTATTTGCACTATGCAACTTTCCAAAGTATTTCTTCTGGCCATCTTAGTTTTTTAATCAGTAGAGGATTAAACATTTAGGATTTGAGGATTTCTGTTTCCAGCAAAACTTCAACACACATTCTTTTCCTATAGTTCTAAATAGAAAGTTATAAATAATTCAGCTATTTTCTAAAGAAACTTTTAAAGCCATAAGTTATTTGTCAACAAATTTGAATGAATCAGCATTATTCCAAGTCCCAGTAGTATTATAAAGACCTTGGGTCTCTATTTAAAGTAAGTTCAGGAAGTACTTTTTATAGTCTGCTAGTCTCTGGAAAACTGTGTGGTTGAGGTCATGGTGTCAGGATGTTCTTGAGCAGATAGAAAGATACAGGCCAGAGGTCCAGACCTCAGTCCAGTGAGCTCATGGAACTTACTTCTCAGCAGATGCTTGAGTTTCATTTCTCCTTTTAATCATTTGGATCCATTTAAAGGAGGATCTCATAGATAGAACATTTAGAGCTCTGGACAGGGATGGCTTCTTCATTCTAGTAGATGAAAGCTAAGGGCACATTTTTTCTACTTTTCTCAACTTTCAGGAAAATATCAACTTTCTTGTTTATTATTGATATTCCTGACTTGTCAGCACTGTCAAAAGTATCATTTCCAAATCATATGTCAATAATTCAGCAGACCTTCAGTTACCTCTTGCAAATATTGTATTCATGTCTTTCAGATTTTTTTTTATCTAAAAGAACTATTTACTTTTGGTTTTGAAAGGCCAATATTTATAAAGGTATTACAGCTATGTAATGTACATAACGATATTAAAAATAGACTCAACCACTTATCCTGTATTATAATCTCTCTCTGATTCTCTGTATTTCTCTCCCATCTTCTGTCTTCCCCCTTTCAATGCTGGGAATCGAAGGACTGTGTGTCTGACAGGCAAGCACTCAGCTACATGCCCAGCCAGTCTTCTTTTCCTTGTACTAAAATCAATAAACCTAAAAGCAGCAAAGCTTTTGACAGAAGCTGGGATAGTTACTGTAATAACTGAATTCAAACCAAAGCAAATTAAAGATACCAAAAACTCTTAACATTTAAGTTTTATTGGATTCAATATGCAAAGAATCTTGGTGTTGTGTGGGAGTCCTGTGTATTTATTTCTTATTTTTAAAGCGTAAATTTTAATTAAAAATTTTTGATTTATTTTTATTGTATGTGTATGAATGTTTTGCCTTCATGTATGTAGAATGCACCTGCACATGCAGTGATGGGGAGGCTAGAATGAGATCCTTGTAGCTAGGTTTACAGATGTCAGCCACCGTGTGTGTTGTCTGTGTGAGTATACACATAAGAGCAGTGCCTGTGGAGGCCAGAAGAGAGCCTTGGACCATCTGGAGCTGGAGCTGCACATGGTTATGAGTTGGGGGAACTGAGTTCTGGCCCTCGGCAAGAGCAGCAAGTTCTCCTAACTTCTGAGCCATCTCTCTTGGGCATTGTTTTTGAGACAGAATCTGCTTATGAATCTGAAGCTGGCTTTGGATGAGCTATGGTACGCAGGCTGTCCTCAAGCTTGTGATTATTCTTCTTCTACTTTCAGAGCTGGAATTGGAGCCATGCACCACCATGCTCCATTTGTCTTCTCTCAAGTCACTGAAAAGACAGTGTGAGTAGTCTAAGTGAGGCACAACGAGCACACAGATGGTGGCAGTGAGTGAGTGAAATCAATCTGGCTAGTGATATATGTCAAGATTATTGGTGGGTAATGTCTTTGTTGTCCTTCTGATAGAGACATATGCTGAGATGCCTGCTTTGCTTCTGGATCCCATTATGTCTATATAGAAGGCATAAATACCTTCTACCCTGGAAAGGATTAGCTGGAGATCAGGTGGAGGACTATGGATCTGGACAGAACAGAGCTATGGGTTAGCATTATACCTTGTTAGTGTGTGGAACTGATAGGGAATGCATTTTTTTTTTATTTTGGCCTTTTGAGAGAGTGATTTCATTACTTGCAGCCACTACAATCATAACTGATAAAGTGTAATTTGCTAGAGTAGGCTGGAAGGCACTATTTGGTAGACAGTTTTCTTTTATTGTTATTCTTCCTGAAACTCTACCAATAGGCACTTCTGTGAATTAAGGCACTAAGACCTCTTTGAATTATAAATATGCTTTCAGAGATTGTTCTAGTTTACATTCAATTGCTGTGACAAAACACCCTAACCAATACCAACTTGGGGAGGGAAGGGTTTCTTTGTCTTACATCTCCACGGTCACAGTTCATCACTGAGGGAGCCCAAGGTAGGAAATCAGGGCAGGAACCTGGAGGCAGGAGCTGAAGCATAGGCCATGCTCACTGGCTTGCTCCCCTGGCCCATGCTCAGCCTGCTTTCTTATGCAATACAGGAGCACATGTCTATCTGGGCTGTGCTACATCACCCAACAATCAAGAAAATACCCCATAGACATGGCAACAGGCCAATCCAATGGAGGAAATTCCCCAACTGAGACTTCCTCAACCCATATGTTAACTTGACACTAAAGCTATCCAGCACAGAGGGTATGACACATTTGTCTTTTGTCTCAAACTTTAATCAAAATCTTATTTGTCACTAAGATTTTTTTTTGGAGGGGGGACTTTTCGAGACAGGGTCTCCCTGTAGCCCTAGCTGGCCTGGAACTCACTCTGTAGACCAGGCTGGCCTTGATCTCACAAAGATCCACCTGCCTCGCCTCCCAAGTGCTAGGATTAAAGGTGTGTGCTGCTATGCCTGGCTGCCAAGTTTTTTATTTTTTAAATTCAATGTCATCAAGTTTTTAAGAATGTCGGAAATCAGACAGCAAGGTCTGGTGATGGGAAAGACTGCAGGTTGGAACCATGCTTGGAACTGCATTTATAGGCTAGTCTTCAGATGAGTTAGCGTGGGACAGCACAGTCAGTCGGTTAGGGTATGATCAGGATAAATAGAAGCAGCAAACACAGCTTATTTCAGCATGCATTTACTTTTTTTTTTTTTTTTTTTGTCTTTTCGAGACAGGGTCTCCTTGTAGCCCCAGCTGTCCTGGAACTCGCTCTGTAGACCAGGCTGGCCTTGAACTCACAAAGATCCGCCTGCCTCTGCCTCCCAAGTGCTAGGATTAAAGGTGTGCGCCACCACGCCCGGCTTCAGCATGCATTTACAAGTCAGTTCTGCTAAAACATCATAGCTCTGGCCTGGGATAATGGCACAAATCAGGATTTGTGGCTGCTACCTGTTCCATTATGCTGATTCTGTAGAGCAGGATATGTGGCTGCTACCTGTTCCATTATGCTGATTCTGTAGAGCAGGATATGTGGCTGCTACCTGTTCCATTATGCTGATTCTGCAGAGCAAGTTTTGGATGATGTGGTTTTCCTGGGTGGCTGGAAGAAACAGCTTCAACAGCACAGTCACAGGGTTTGATCTTAGGGAGAAATATCTGTTCCTATGGAATAGGTTCCCACTCTAATGACTTTGGTGTACAGAGTTTGCTTGGGATTGATAAAGAACACTCTGTTCTCTTTTCTTCTCCCTCTAACTATTGACCATCCTCTTGCAGGGAAGACAGGCCCCTTTGTACTGTTTATTTATTTATTTATTTATTAATTCATTCATTCATTTATTGTTTGTTTGTTTGTTTGTTGACATGGAAGGAAACATATCATCTCAGGGATACACTTTGTGTGAAGAAATGAAAATAATGTGTTTTGTAGAAGCTGGGGAGAGGGGCAGCTTCTGCAGCCATCCTGAGTCTTTTTTTTCTAAACAGAAACCTTCCCAATTTCTTCTTTCCTCTGAACCCAATGTTACCCACCTTGCCCCAGGTGCTGCCCACACTAGCAGAGCATATGGTTCTGCTAATGTGCAAAAAAACTTGAGAGAGACCACTGAGGCCTTCTCTCTACTGGGAGCATGAAGCTGTACAGTCAGTTCTCTCATGATCTGCCCATGTCCTCCTGGCACCTCCCTTCTGGGCCTTGCCAAGCCTTAGCTCTTGGCTGCATTTCATCTCAGCCTATTTTCTCCTAAGAGGCTAATCCTATGAATTCTATTTGCTACTTTTCAGAAGGGGAGGGGAGGTAAATGGGGAGATGAAGTTGTTTTGGAACTCACCTTAAGGCAATTTAAATAATAAATGACTATGGGGCTGAGCTGCCCATACTAATTACAAATGATGAGTTGGGTGGATGGGCTCCTCCACAAAGTGCTTGGAGCTATGGTGTGCTCTTAGCTTGGTGCTATTTCAGAAAGATGCCTCAGCTTTATCATGCAGCCCATGAAGTGACCAGTGTAATTAAGTTGCCAAACAGCTTCACCCCTCTTTCTTTACTACCCTCTCTTTTCAATTACTGCAAAGTTTCTGAAAAGAATCAGTTTAGTGCCTTCAGTTTATTATTCAATCCAGGCAAGTGGGGCCAGAGCAAACAGATGGTGCTGCCAGGGCACTGCGGCAGGGAAGCGGCCTCAGATGCTGTTGAATTAGAAGAGAAATGAATGGGTTTTAGTGCTTGGGGTCTATGCCATAAATGCTTTTATTCCACTGTTCAGAATCCCAAGTCTGTTGGTCTGAGCAATGGGATCGTTGTAGGTCTGTGAAGCAATGCCCAGCCTGAGTGCTTCAGCAGTGGGACGCAACATTTTAATAAATAATTACACACTTATTAAGGTGAAAATTAGTTAACCTGGCACTCTATCAGCTTGAACTCTCAAGTAGCAATTTTGCCCAATTATTGTAAAATACAATTAGTGCCCATAATGAGGGCCCTGAGTCCCTGCAATTATTGGAATGCCTTCTGACTCACACAAGAAGGATGCCTCTGTGTTCAGCACAGTTGGTAGTATTTGTCATGCATTCCAATTTTAAAAGTATGGGACACTGACCTTGACTTGAATGGTAATGCAGATATATGCAGTTCACTCTTATACCCATCTTGTCGAGATGTTATTGAGCTTATTTTGTGCCTAAGCCAACATATGTCTGAAGGTAACAGAAGTTTTTATACATTGAAATAAAAAAATCTGATCCCTGCTTTTCTGGTTTTGACAGACTGATCTATCACATTTCCAGCTTTGCTGTAGTGTCTAGGAAGCTTAGTGCATGTAGGCTATAATTGAATGTGTAGGGTGTTAATCATAACCTTGATTTTGTTCTTTCTTTGGTATTTTCCTTATCCTTTGTTTTTTTCAATTACTTCTCTGCCTTTCTGTATGTGTTTGGTAAACTGTCTTACAGCATCTGTGGAATTTCTGGAAGTATCAATGCTGTATTCCTTCCTGGGGCCATGCTAAATCCCTGGAATCTTGTTTTCCATGAGTATCTATGCCTTCATATGGTATCTGCTGTTGCTCATGCTTGGTCTCTCCATATACTCTTATTGGATACTGTAATTAGTATCCAACACAATCGCACATATAATGGATCACATTTGAGAGTGGGCACTGTGAGCACAGTGTTGCAGTCAATCATATCCAGTCAGGACCATCTTGCTGTACGGAGCCCTGACACCACTCTGTGGGTGCTAGATAGTCAGGCCCTTCCCTGTCATGGTTCTGAATATATCCTACCTGTGTTCCTAGCCTGCTGGCATATAGAGTAAAGGCTGAAGTGTTGGGAAGACCAAGGACTAAATACTGCTCCTAACTCCTCACGTGTGAGCTGAGCTGCTGAGTTGTTGTGAACACTGCTGCTCTGAACATGGGTGCTCAAGCACCTTGTCGAGGTCTTGCTTTGGAAGTTCTTTTATACACACACACACACACACACACACACACACACACATATGTATATATGCAGAATCTGTATCATATGGGAGTCCTATTTTTAAATTTCTGAGCAACTACCATAATTCATTACATCTTTTGGGTATTTTGTGGAGGGAGCTTCACCTACTTTAAACAATATACATCTGTTGAATTAGGGGTTTAAAACTATGAAATACAACTTTTATTGCTTCTGTGAAATTTTATGACTAGATATGCACCCATGATTCCAGGACTTACATCTCTAAAATAAAGGGAAAAGTCTTAAAACTCATAAGTGGACATGGGACATCATAAAATGGGAAGCTTTTCTGAAACCTCCCTCCTAGATGACACAGTCCATTATGTGGCTTTACAAAACAGCAATTTGATTCGGATAAATAGACCCAGATTCTTTGTAGAGCATTGTAAGATACTATATAAAGATCAGAATAAATTATGCAGCTACTTAAACCTGAAATGTTCTTCATGGGTCACAGTCTTGTTATCTACTTTTAATGGAACATTGTAGAGTATTATTGCTCATTTTTCATGTCTGTACCCTTTCTGCAAAATGAATTTACATAAAAGTCTGAGGGAGAAGTATAAATAAGTGGGTCATATGCTTTTAGGGGTGGGCTTTGGGTTGAGAGAATAAGAGCAATGTGAGAATAACAGGGGTGTTGGGGTGAAGGCTGGGGCCACCCCATTTCCCCATATCTCTTAGGAACAGTAATCTCAACTCCATTAGTACAGAATGAGAGGCCATTTGGGTAAATATAGTCACATAAATATATCATTAGGCAGTTTTGTAAAATGCACATTATTTACTCAAGCAAATATGTAATTAGAACATTTTTTAAAACACAGATTATCTACCAAAGAGATTCAAACTGTTCCTTTGGAGCATTTGAGCCTATTGGGTAAAACTGTAATTAGGCCATTAATTAGACCCAAATCATATTATTTATTAAAAGGTGCTTTGCTGATCTGCTAAGCATTTTCTTTGCTCTTTTAAGGCATTTTAATAATTGACTATTGTGAGCCCCTTGGCTATCACTTGCCCTTCATTCATTCCTTTCTGATTTTCTTCTTGTTTCATTTTATGATGATGATTATAAATTTAGATCTCCCTGTGGATAATCTGTGAAGGAAATGCTTGATCTAGCATTGCCATTCCATGTTGTCTGCATACTCCTTCAAAGCCACGAGGATGAAAGGACCAGCTCACTATTTTTTTTTTAACTATATCCTCTTTGAATATTCTTTGTGAGGGTAGTGGTTTATGGAATTGCCCTTGCATTTTTTTTCCTTATTGTTTTACAGGGACTTGATAAGATAAAAGTTCTAAAGCACGGAGGTTATATGAACCTTCTACAAATGGATCTGTTTTAAACAAACTCAAATACCCTTTTGAGTTGTGTTTGTGATTGGAGAATGTGTATCTCTATGGTGCTTACTTTGATGTAATTTGTTTGTGGTCTTGGCCCACAATCTTTCAGTCTTCCAAGGAATATATATCCTAAAGGAATTTAGATGGTGTTTCAGTTTATTTTCAATTGCTATGACAAAAGATTCGGACCAATACCAACTTGGGGAGGAAAGGTTTTATTCATCCTTCATCTCCCAGGTCATAGTTCATCATTGAGGGAGCCCAAGGTAGGAACTCAGAGCAGGAACCTTGAGGCAGGAGCTGAAGCACAGACCAGGGAGGAACGCTGCTTACTGGCTTGCTCCCTGGCCCGTGCTCAACATGCTTTCTTAATAATACAGTACATAACAATTTGCCCACAGGTAACACTGCCCACGGTGGGCTGGACCCTCCCATAGCACTCGAAAAATCAAGAAAATACCTCACAGACATGGCCACAGGCCAGTCCAATGAAGGAAATTTCCCAATTGAGGCTTCCTCAGCCCATGTGTGTCAAGTTAACAACCAAAGCTATCCAGCACAGATGGAATATATGAAACTGTTTCCTGGTTTGGATTTGATCTAACCCAATCTTTCTGTCATAGCTAGTGTTCTCTTATTGTTTTCCTGAAAATTACATGATCAGTTAGTTCATCAGAAGCCTGGTGTCTTTCTTTCTGGTACCCTTCAGTCTTTGCTTTGCTTTTCCCTTGCTTCAGAACACTGCTAGTTCTTTGTCTTTCCTTTGCCTTGGCAACTCAAAAGGACTCAGCAGGGTTACCACTCTGAGAGATCCAGAGTCTTCCTCTGCATTGAAATCTCCTTCTACTCAGCTAAATGAAGTGGCTGTGCTGTCACATATAGTTTTTGCTTCTCAGTTTCCTTAAATACCTGCCATCAGCTCAGATTGTTGTTAATTATTATGTATCATGTGTTTACATAGTGATCATGATTATTTATAGCCCCATTTCTGGAAAGTCTCGTTTAATGCTCAACATCTGGGTTTTCTTTGGGAACTTTTTGTCTTAACCCTTGTCACACATAGCATTGTACTTGATTATTCATGAAAAAGAAGATGAAATCCAGTTTTTTGAATATTATATTACAGAATCAAACATGGCTAGTGAATAGTGCCTGCATCCAGGCACACCTAGAAATTTAAGATACTATGTTAAGTGTGGAAAAACTTAGAGTGGGTTGGATTCTAAGCCAATGGTACCTACCTGGCCACACCCATGGGGTGGAGTGTAGTGACGAAAAGATTCAGCATTGGGCCCTGAGAATTGAGTCATGATGGATATTTAAGCAGACATGTTGGAATAAAATCTCTCTCTGCGTTTGAACCTCAACCTGCCTACATGTGGTATGCTTTCCACATGGCTAGTCCTAGGATTAAGTGGGCCCCGCCACAAATCCTGGCAGTGACCCCACAAATGGCGTCCGAACATGGGACAGAAGGAAACCTTCACAACTTAGGTATGCATACCCCTAAATCTTGTCCTTTTCTTCTTTTTCTTCTCTCTCTCCTGATGTCTATCTGTTGTGGTGGAGCCATCTTTCCTGCTGTTTTCGGCGAATGGGACAGCAGTCTGAGAACATGTGGCTTTGTACACATGGAGAGCCTGCCTCTGATTTGGTTCAGAGGGAGCATCCATTGCCTACCAGGCATGTGCCTCCTGGCATGGTCACTTCTGCAGGCTATAAAAGCCAGACCTCAAGGCTGAATTTAATATTAAGCCTTAGCAGTTATGTTTGGCCTTAAAACAATTTTTCATAATTCTACAGGTCTGAAAAACTTTCTGGTTTTAAATTCAATTCCCCCAAATAAAGACTCCTGCTGCAGGCTCCTCAAGTTCGGTTCCAATATTGTTCAAATGTAGATTTTCTCCCCGTAGCTCCCCTCGACCTGAGCACACTTCTTTATGTTGCAAACTAAGGCCTTTCACAAACCGCCCTCCCCCAAGAGCAGTCTCTTCCATATAATTTCAAGCCTTGGCCACTTTTCTCTTAAATTTTATACACAAAATCTGTTTTTGGATAAAAGTGTGTTGCTCTCTTGTCTTCTTATGGGTTTTCTCTAAATCTAAACTCTTACCTAAAACCTGCCAGCTATTTGTAGATCCAAAGTTGGGATTTATTTTAGCTAACAGTAATTCAAATCCATTTCAGCATGTTTAACTTAAGGTGTAATATTTTTACTTAACCCCTGGGTACCCTAGATATGATTGACTTAATTTTATCTTGCTCCTTTTAAATGTGTTTCACCTTAAAAATCTCTTCTCACAGAATTCTAGATCACACGTGGTCTGAGCTCTGGCCTGGTGCCATAAGCCTGCCTGCTGTGCATGCATACCAGCTGCCCTACTGAGCACATGGTATCTAAATCACGCCCACTAAATTTTGCATTTAGGTGACATCATTTTGATTTCAGCACTTTGGAAACAAGATAGATGGATTTCTAGGAGAATTTACAGGCCTTGAAGTTCTAACAACAAACTTGCTCTGATAAATTTTCTTTTTTAAAGACCATTGGTAAAAGTCTCTTTAATAACGTAAATTGATATTTTGGTTCAATTTAAATGAGAAATTTTTGGAATAAAACTGTTTTATATTTCTTTAAGCCCATCTTCAAGCTGCGTGTATGTGTGAGTGAATGTGAGTTCCCGCTTTTAATTCATTACAATTCTACAGGTTTAAATCTATTTAGCTAACTATAAGTAAAAGTAGATTCAATTCATAAAAAATATTTGTTTTATATCCCTTAGTGTTAACAATTTTTAATTGGGTTTATAGTATGCATATTATTCAGTTTAATGATAGATTATTGTTAATTGTCAGTAATTGTTATTAATGGTTATAGTTATTGTTGTTGAATATAATTATTAATAATAATTGATAAAAATTCAGTCTAATGGTAAATTGTTCATTGTTGTTGGCTATTATTATTGACAATTATTATTCATAATTAATAATTGTGACTAATAATGGTTGGTAATAATTAATAATGGTTATAAGTATTATGATTATTGTTGTGATTGTGAATATTATTATTATTCCAAAGTCCTTAATAATAAGACATGATGGATCAGATTGTCTACTTTTGGAAATCCTCAATATTTAGATTTGTAAATAGCATAGGTAGAGCTTAGGAGTAATTAGCCAGAAGGGATAGGATAGGGAAAGAATAGTAAACTTTAGGTATAGTTCATTGAAGGCAAGTGGTTGCAAATGGGCCTAAGAGGTAGCATATGGATCTCAGCTGTTTCATGCATTACTAGGACATTTATTCTAATTATGTAAAAATAACCCTATAACAAATTATAAAGATTTCATGTTTTTCATTGGACATCAAACAATATGGCTTTCTTCTCTTACAGGTCAAACTAACAAATCATTATTATATATGTATGTATGTATGTATGTATGTATGTGTGTATGTATGTGCACGCACACGTGTGTATGGATGTGTGTACCTGTGTTCTAAGTATATTTCAATGTTAACAGCCATGATACCAGTAAAAATATTGCCTCTGAGTTGGAACGTGGCCCTTCCTTCTCAAGACGCAAATTTATATTAAACAGCCAAAACAATTCAATTTCAACAAGGGTTATGGTTTATCCATAAAAAATTTAAAATAATGGATCTACACTGCCACCTACTGGTTACGCCCCTTCAACATCTAAAACAAAGATGCAACCAGGTTTTCATTGTATTAAAGTGTTAATAAGTTTTTGGGTATTTGGGAATAAAAAATAAAAGGTATAAAATTAAAAAAAAATTGAATTCCAATTAACGTCATTGTGGTATTCGCGGCCACTATTTTTTTTTTGGTCTTTTTCAAGACAGGGTCTCCTTGTAGCCCCAGCTGCCCTGGAACTCACTCTGTAGCCCAGGCTGGCCTTGAACTCACAAAGATCTGCCTGCCTCTGCCTCCCAAGTGCTAGGATTAAAGGTGTGCGCCACCACACCCGGCTCGCTCGCGGCCACTATTTTTAAATTTTTTGTGTGCATACAGGCTGGGCCTGCATTTTGTTCTGCTGCTGTGGGTGGCCAGTTGGTTTGGAAAAAAGGCTCCCTTTGCGACCACCAACCTGAATAGCTGGTGTGAAATTCCTGTCCTGAGCTTGGGCAGGTGAAAAGTTTCAGCCAAGAGTGGGATACGTGTTTCGTTGTCCCAGGCTAAGGACCCCACTAGGAAGATACCTCTCCGGTCAGGTCACGGAAGTGACCGACTGTCCTCTACGCAATGAGGCCAGTTCCCCACACTGTCCACAAAGTGGGCACTGTGCATCCCTTTTCCCTTAGCAGGACTGCGTTGCACCTGTTCAACAAAGGAAGCTTCCTAGAAGCTCCCACAAAACCAAAAAAACAAAAAAAAAATCAAGATGATAATGATGGTACCAACTTCTCATGGGGCATATCTAGCCAGTCTTTAATTAACTGGTGGGCATAAGAACTGTAAAAGAAAATTTTATTAAGAGTTAGATATTGTAAAATCTTTACTGCAGGTTTTCATGCCAGGCCTGGAGAAGGCCAAGAGCTTGGAGGAAGATAGTTAAAATGGTAATACATTTGAACTAATTGGAAATGTAAAATGTTAATTGTTTTATTCATAATCTGTATTGACTTTACAACAATAACTTTGGGGTTAAGGTACACAAATGGTCTCTATATTTTTCTGTGTCATACAGTATCACCTTGTAACATTTTTCCTTTACTTGTAGGACAACTTAGGCATCTATAGATCAAATCATAAAAATTAAAAAAAAAGAGGGAGGTGGTATAATATTCCTTCTGTATTCCAAACCTTTTGATAAATTTTTAATTTTGAGGTCTTGAAACTAACAATGGGAGGAGATTTGTATGTTCCCACAGGTAAAAAAACCAACCTAAATGCATGAAAATATACAACTTTTGCTGTGCAGGATGGACTGGGAAATTCCAGCAGAGAGGCTGACCCATCTGAACATTAAAGAAAAAGGAACCTCAGATTGCCTGACTCACAGACACCGAGCATCTCTCTAAATTCTATTTGGGATAACTGTTTATAATGTGGTCTAATGAAGTTTACCTTCCAGATGCTGAGAAACCTTCCTATCTCTCCCCTTTTATAGGAAAAAGAGAAACATGATGGTAATTAAGTCATCCCCTGACTGTAAATAATAGTAAAGTCTTTATAAGCTGTGTAATTAAGCAAAATTTATTAATACAGGAGAGCTCTGATATCAGCAATAGATTATTCTGCCAAGGAGATGTTAGCTGGGGGATCCAAGCCCCCAAAATTATAAAGGCTTTTGCCCATAAAAATGGGATATCTGCAAGGAGGAATGTGATAAGTCCCTGTTGTCGAAGACCTGGTGTAAGCATGAAAAAATGTTTTGAGACATCACTTGCTAATGTGCAGTTGGCCTCTGAAATGCCAGAGAGTGTTACCAAAGGCCACTAATGTAGTAAAGCAAAATACTGGTCTCTTTGAGTCAAGCAAGTCTCCTCTGTCAGTATCAGCTACACTTCAACTGCCTGGAGATACTGTGCAACAGTGGCAGCCATGTGTCTATATATATCCCAAATCTAATTGGCTATTAGCTCTCTCCTTGGAGGAATAATTCATGGCTGATGCCACAAACTTATGTCCTCTAGTGGTTAGGAGATGATATAAGCCACAATAAGAACTTGTCACCCTTTATAAAGAAACCACAGTTTGTGGATTAACATACCATCCAAACATCTGTGTCTGTGCTCACAGCTTAGCTTGCCATAATAATAATGTTTAAATGCCTGTACCTGTACATTTAATTGCTTGTGCTTTGTTAGTAGGATTAAAATGGTACCCTGGATAAGCTGTCAATCCATGAAGGGGAACAACCTGAACAGACTAGAGTCCAAAATGACATCTCCAGAGAAAACAGACTGCTTTGCTTCTCACCCACTTGTGCCCCTTTTCCAAAGCCTAGGGAAAACTTGTGGAAGAGGAGGCGTGGTAGAATGTAAGGGCTGCGGAGAGATTGGGGTGAATCGTGAGACTACAGCAATATACACTGGACTCTTATTTGAGCAACATGCTTGTGCATACAAGCTTCTCCAATTGGACTATGGGAACCTTAGGTTGTTCAAAATATAAACATAGATACTTGCTAATTGGTTTTACATGAATGTTACTTACATTCATTGCTTATGCTTGACAATCAGCTTACTTCATGGTTGGGATTTTTGGATAATAATTGGCCTTAGTGTGAAAATAAAGTTTCAGTTCTGACCTGTCCCCCACTGCCTAGCACTCAGAACAGGCTTGAGCAGCTGGCTATTGAAAACTCAGGTTCCTTTGGGTTGTTAGCCTCACCCGTGGGCTCCCTTGCCTCTCAGAAAAATTAAAAAAAATATAATTAAAAGGGTGAGATGTGGGAAAACTTAGTTAGAGTGGGTTGGATTCTAAGACAATGGTACCTCCCTGGCCACACCCATGAGGTGGAGTATAGTGATGAAAAGATTCAGCATTGGGCTCTGAGAATTGAGTCATGATGGATATTTAAGCAGACATGTTGGAATAAAATCTCTCTCTGCGTTCGACCCTCAACCTGCCTACATGTGGTATGCTTTCCTGTTCAGTCTTTCCACATGGGTAGTCCTAGGATTAAGTGGGCCCCACCACAAATCCCAGCGGTGACCCCACAGTTAAGTGCTAATGACACACCAGTGAACAAGAAGCACATTGCTCGCCTTTACTGAGCCTTCACTAAGCCTTGGAGAGGGTGAATATATTTATATAGTTAAATGTAATATTTTCCACATAAGACTAAGTGTTTGTCTTCTATGCTGAAGCAGAAATCTAGATCTTAGCAATAGATACTTAGTTCTGACAATTTGATTGGTTAGGAATATCCACAGTAACTGCAACAAGTTTCTTTTTACTATGGCTGTCATCAGCAGTAATCCATAGATGTAAAGTGTAAGCAGAAATGGTTAGAAGGCAAAATTAAAGGCACATCAAATAAGTTTAACAAAAGAATGGTTATAACAGGCCTATGATTTCCCCAAACATCAATTTTTGCCCTCGCTTACAGTATCAAACATGGATTCCCTTCTGTGGTATGGAACTTAAAAATAATAGGAAAGTAGTTTCCTGTGCCCATAGAAACTATAGTCCTCTTATATCCACAGACATATATTTTCTGGCATGCAGACAGCGTAGTATACAGGATCCATAGCATAATATACAGGATCCATAGCCATTCAGGACTATTGGTGATGATTTTCTTCCAGGATTCCTCATGGTGTTTACTACCCACTCAAGAGGAAGTTTTGAGTTCTATCCCAGATGACTTTTACATGTCCCACAACCAAAACACATGCTGTTATACACAATTGGGTCTTAGTATCTAGTTCTGGCATGCAGCTAATGGCAGGGGAAATTGCATGTGTAGTGTGTGAGCCTCCTCAGTCTTAGGGATATATACCACCACTGGTACTGGGAATTCTGTTCAAAAACCTCATGGTTCTTACAGTTTTTACAGCCCTTCATTTCACCATGGAAAATGTCTTCTTTATTAAAACACTCAAGTGCTGCCTTTATTCTTGTTCATCTAGTTGCTTTTATTAATCTATAAAGTATTCAGAGATTACAGCATGAAAATATCCCATCTCTTATGTCAGTTTTCTTGTCAAAAGAACAATGTTGGTTAGATACAGTGGTATGGATGGGGCCTGGGGTGCACACCACCTTGTTTAGCTTTCTGTAATCCACAGGTCTTCTCCATAAGCTGCCTAGCTTCTATATTAGCAATACCTAGCTCTTCAAAAGGCTTTGGGCTAAGTCAATAATCTCTCACCTTTACAGAGTTACATTTTGCCTAGCCACCCTCTTGAATGGTGTTGTGCAAGGTCAATCTCAGCATTTACAATCTTTGCTACTACTCTTTGTCTCAGGATATTCAAGTGGGGAGATAATTGCCCACACCTTAGAACAAACTCAATTTCTTTCATCTTCACTGAATTATTTACATATCCATCTAATGTCCCTAGTGGTTTTTGTGGTTTCCACTATTTAAGGTATGCTAGGCTACATTATCCAGGAAAGGCCTTATAATCTTCACACAGATAGAGAACCAAAGAATGTGCAGTTCAATGTGGAATATGTGACCTGTCTTATGGGAGCCTTTACCTTCAAGGGAATGCATGCTTAGTTAACATCCCATAGTATTGCTTTCTTCAGCATTATTGGGTAGAGTGAGGATCACTAGAATCTCCTTGGAGTTCACTCCTTTGATGGACTTCTTCAGGTTTTAAAGATTTCTAGAGGCTCACAAGCTCATTGGGCCTTTTGTCACTTTTTTTCCCCTAAGTAATCTCAGTTTAATGCAAATCTTGCCTCATTTGCTCTTTAGTGATCTGAACAAGCTGCTTTGTTTTATTTGCCTTTCTCTCCTTTCATTTTTAAGCCAATTTAACTGACAAGTCAGCAGTGAGCATGACGGAAACTTATTCCATGTCCTTTTTGCACGAAGCACTTGTTACTAGGACCATTCTCATGAAAGCCATATGTGGGCTCTTGCAGCTGCTTTCTCAAGGTCATGTCCAGCCTAAGTAGTTGAAGCACACCCTCACATACTTTGCAATCTACTTGGGGGGGCAGATATTGATCTAATGATTATCTAGAAAACATAAGACAAATGCTATAAAGTTTAGGTATTTAATTTAATGGAAATCTAAAACACGGGGATTTGAACTCATTTGATAATTTAAGTATGTATCTCTGAAGAGCAATGCTTAGCTAAAATATGAAGAATAAGTGATTACTAAATAGAAGAGAGAGAGAGAGAGAGAGAGAGAAAGAGAGAGAGAGAGAGAGAGAAAGAGAGATTCACATAGAGCAAATAGCTTATGTCAATGTTCTGGTCATGAGCCTAGAGGTGTTAAGGATTCTAAATATTCTAACATCTTTAGAAACTTAGAACAAAATAAAAATGCTAGCTTAAGCAAGAGAGACAGACAGAGGCTATGCAGAGAAGACATGGATATAAAAACATAAACCTTTTGGGGGGGGGATGGAGAGATGGCCTAGTGGTTAAGATCACCTACTGCTCTTGCAGAGGACCAAGATTCGATCCCCAGCACTCACATGGGGATGAGAACCATCTTCAACTTCAGTTCCAGGGGAATCTGACGCCCTCTTCTGACCTCTGTAGCATTGCACAGCACGGGAGCAACAACCTACATGCAGACAGTACACTCAAACACACAAAAAATAAATAAAAAAATTAAGGCTTTTTTCAATCCTAAGATAAATAGGAAATCATAGATTAGAAAGAGGACATGATTATATGGATGACTAAGAATAGCACTTATTTTGAAGCTGGGTGTGGTGGTGCATGCCTCCTAGCACTCAGGAGTCAAAGGCAGGCAGATCTTTGTGAGATGAAAGCTGGCCTGGTCTACATAGGAAGTTCCAGGTCAGCTGGGATACAGGGACACTGTGTCTCAAAAAAGGACAAAAAGCAAAAAAGAATATCACTTATTTTGAACATGGTGTTGAATGTGTATTTAAAGTGGAGAATGGATTGAATAAGAGTAGTGAATGCAGAAAAGAACCACATGTGTGCATCAGAGGTGTATGTGTGCAAAAACAAAGAAGAGTGTCAAAATGGAAAAAGAACCACATGTGTGCATCAGAGGTGTACGTGTGCAAAACAAAGAAGAGGGTCAAGATGGAAAAAGAACCACATGTGTGCATCAGAGGTATATGTGTGTGCAAAACAAAGAAGAGTGTCAAGACGGAAAAAGAACCACACGTGTGCGTGTACACACTATCAGAGGTGTACGTGTGCAAAACAAAGAAGAGGGTCAAGATGGAAACAGGTAAATAGACTTGAGAAGCATTTAGCTAAGGGTCAACAGGGTTGGTTGATGATTAGACATGATCACAAAATGATGTCCTGTATTGGTGAGAAAATGAAAAAACAATTCCATCACCACAGGAAGAAGACACATTTGGTAGGAAAATAATAGCCTTCCTTTGAACATATTTTGTTTGAGAGGATTTGAGGACAGTGTAGACAAGATGTCAAATAGAAGGTTGAAAAGGGGGTTCTGTTTTCTCTTTTTATACTTTCTTTTATTTCATTTTTTAAACAATAAGCAATGTTATGAGTACAAGCATCCTTCATGTAAAACCAATTTGCAAGCAGTTGTGCCCAAACCCACACAGCCCAAGGCTCCTGCCATCCAGCTGGAGGGGCTTGTATGTACAATCATGTTGATCAAATAAGCGTCCAGTCTATATTGCTGTAGTTTCACCATTCACCCCAATTGCAGCCCTTACATTCTACCATGCCCCCTCTTCCACAGATTGTTCCCTAGGCTTAGAAAAGGGTCACAAGTGGACAAGAAGCAAAACAGTCTACTTTCTCTGGCGATGTTGTTTTGGACTCTAATTAGTTCTGGCTGTTTCCTTTCATGGGCTGACAGTTCATCCAGGAATAACCTTTCGATCCTACTAATGAAGCACAAGCAATAAGATATATAGGTATTTAAACAGTACTAATTATTATGGTAGGTTACTTTGGTATAGACAGATGTTTGGATGGTATGCTAATCCATGAATTATATTTTTTCTGTAAAAGATGACAAGGTCTTACTCTGGTTTATAATGTCTCCTAACCACTAGAGGATGTAAGCTTGTGGCATCAGTCATAAGTTATTACTCCAAGGAGAAAGCTAATAGCCAATTAGATTTGAGATCTACAGACATATGGCTGCCACTGCTGTACAACATTTCCAGGCAGGTGAGGTGTAGCTGATGCTGACAGAGGAGTCTTGCTTGACTCAAGTAGGCCAATATTTGCTTTATTGGTTTAGTGGCCTTTGGTAACACTCTTTGGTATTCCAGAGACCAACTGTACACTTGCAAGTGTGGTCTCAATACATCTTTCCCATGCTTACATCAGGTCTTCTACAGCAGGGCCTCACCACCTCTCTTCTTCCAGGTATCCCAGTTTACAGGCAAGAAGCCTTTACCTTTCTTGGGGGGGGCTTGGATCCCCTGGCCAACATCTCTTTGGCAGAATAAAAAAAAAAAAGACAACAGATGCTGGAGGGGTTGTGGGGAAAGGGGAACACTAATCCACTGCTGGTGGGAATGTAAACTTGTACAACCACTATGGAAAGCAGTGTGGAGAGCCCTTAAAAGACTCAGAATGAGCTTACCACCTGACCTGATCATACCACTCCTGGGTATATACCCCAAAGACTCATCCTGCCACAAAAATATATGCACATCCATGTTTATTGCAGCTCTCTTCACAATAGCAAAGACCTGGAACCAACCCATATGCCCCTCAACAGACAAGTGGATGACAAAATTTGGTACATCTACACAATGGAGTACTATTCAGTGGTAAAGAAGGATGGCATTATGAATTTTGCAGGCAAATGTACGGAGCTCGAAGCCATTATGCTGAGTGAGGTGACACAGTCCCAGAAAGACAAATGGAGAATGGGTTCCCTCATTTGTGGATGCTAACAGCAAATCCCCCATATGAAA
This sequence comes from Rhizomys pruinosus, assembly GCA_009823505.1. Lineage (NCBI taxonomy): Eukaryota > Metazoa > Chordata > Mammalia > Rodentia > Spalacidae > Rhizomys > Rhizomys pruinosus. The sequence continues at coordinate 2,258,498 of VZQC01014995.1, read as the reverse complement.
GGCAAGCTGAACGACAGTATGGTTATATTTTTGTTTATCTGAAAGCAACTAGTTTGTTATAATGTGAATCTCTCAATGGGCTCTAGAATCCACCCACCAATTATTTTCAGACTCTGTAATTACTATATATGAGTGGATAGTATGTATCCATATTTTAGAATAATATGAAATTAACAGAGGAAAATGTGAATTCTTAAGCATAAAAAAAACTGAGAGAAAGATGCAGGACAGTTATGGCAGAATGCATGATCTGGGATGGGATGGGGTGGGGAGGAAGGGATAGGGTGGGGGGAAGGAATAGGGGAATATGCCTCAACAGAATGAAAAATGATGTATGAAATACATAAAACATCAATTAAAAATGTAAAAAAAATAAAAGGGGGTTCTGGCGTTTAGAAGTGAAGTTTGGGATATTGGCACAAATGTAGATTTTATAGCATAGATGAAAGAACATAGATGAAAGAACATAGTGGGGGTGGATTGAGCAATAAGAGGAAAGGGCGTAGAGTTGTGTCCTGAGGCTTCCAGAGCTGTGTAACTGGCCTATGAGCTGATAAGCACATAAACTAGAAGTACAGAGAAAGAAGGAGGCCAAGAGAATTGCAGGGGCCACATAAAGAACAAGTTTCAGGGCCTGGTGGGGCTCAGTGGTCAAGTTTGTTTGTAGTAATCATGAGGCCCTGGGCCCAATTCCCAGAAGTATGCAGGGATGCACACACACATTTGTTTGGAGGTTCTACCAGGGGAGAACAGCTAATCTCATACCCTTGACCAAAGATGGTCCTCCTTTATTAGGAAAGGTCGTCCTCTTCCACCTAGCACACAGCTTCAGGAGGGATGCACATGGAGCATTGAGGGAGGAAGGGGACACCCACCTAGTCAGCCAGATCTGCTTAATCAACCCTGGTAATCAATGGGGTGACAGATGTCATAGCCAGATGGCCCTCACATCCACACACACACACATTTGTAAAGGAGAATGGGATTTACTAGGTCAAGAGCTGAAGTCTTGAATTTATTATTTAAGTACTTTGAATTTATTTAAAAGATTGGATTGAACAATCTTGTGCTGGAAAGCTTTAGTGTCAACTTGACACACCTGGGTTGAGGAACCTCAATTGGGGAATTGGCTCCATTGGATTGGCCTGTGGCCACATCTGTGGAGAATTGTCTTGATTGTCGAGCAATGTGGGAAGGCCCAGCCCACAATGAGTGGTGCCACCCTGGGCAGGTTGTTATGTAGCATATAAGAAGGCAGGCTGGGCATGAGCCAGGGGAGCAAGCCAGTGAACAGCATTCCTCCATGGCCTGTGCTTCAGCTTCTGCCTCAAGGTTCCTGCCCTGAGTTCCTGCCTTGGGCTCCCTAACTGATGAACTGTGACCCAGGAAATGTAAGCTGAATACACCCTTTCCTCCCCAAGTTGGTGTCAGTCAGAGTGTTTTGTCACAGCAATGGAAGACAAACTAGAATAAATCTTAAACAAAGATTATAGTTGACCTTAGTAAGAAGGAAGGAATGACTGGTGCTGGAGAGATGGCTCAGCTGGTGAGAGCACTGGCCGTCCTTGCAGATGACCCAGATTCGAATCTCAGCACCCACATGGCAGTTAACAGCTGTCTGTAACTCCAGTTCCAGGGTATCTGAACCCATCTTTTGACCTCTGTAGGTGCTGCATTACATGGGTACATTTACATACATGGAGGCAATATACTCATACACATAATAATAAAAAGAAAAGAAGGAATGACATAGTATTGATAGAATACATTTAGTATAATATAGAGAATGAGAAAGGGGGATTCTTTAATGACCATTCTCTCAGATCAAGTGGGATATAAAAATATGTATTGTGACTCTGCTCCTCTGCATTCCAGAGACAGCCATATCTTCTTGCATAGTGCCAGCCTCATCCCTGAAACACGATGGTGAAGGTCAGAGTGAAAGCATTTGGCCATATTGGGTGCCTGGTCACCAGGGCTTCTGGCAAAGTGTACATTGTTGCCATCAAAGGCCCCTTCATTGACCTCAACTCTGTGGTCTACATATTCCAGTATGACTCCAGTCATGGCAAGTTCAATGGTGCAGTCAAAGCTGAGAATGGGAAGCTTGCCATCAGTGGGAAGATGACAGCCATCTCCATTTTCCAGGAGCAAGATCCTGCAATCATCCTGTGCCAAGTAGACTGTGGTCTACTGGTGTCGAGAGACTCATGACCCCAGTTCCTACCATTGTGGCTATCCAGAAGACTGTGGACAACCCATCCAGGAATCTGTGGCATGATGGTTATGGGGCTTCCCAGATTACCTGCATCTAACCATGGGCAAGGTCATCCCAGAGCTGATAGGAGATTCATTGCCATGGCCTTCCATGTTCCTAGTTCCAATGTGTCTCTTGTGGATCTGACCAGTCTCCTAGAGAAAGCTTCAATGTGATGACACAAAGAAGGCGAAGGTTGTGAAGAAGGAATTGGAGGGTCCCCGAAAGGACATCCTGGGCTCTAAAGGGCATCCTGGGCTATACTGAGGACCAGATCATCCCCTGGGACTTTTAACAGTGACATGCACTGTTCCACCTTTGATGCTGGTGCTGGCATTGACCTTAACAACCACTTTGTCAAGCTCATTTCCTGGTATAATCATGAATTTGGCTACAACAACAGGGTGGTGGACCTCATGGCCCACATGGCCTCCAAGGAGTAAGAAGCCTTGAACCACTCAGCCCAGCAAGAATCCCCCAGCAATAGGAAGAGAGAGGCCCTAGGTAGGGGTCTCTGCCCCAACTCAGCCCCCAACACGCTGAGTCATTCCCTTCACAGTTTCTATCTCAGATGACCAGAACAATGGGAGATGCTTGGGGAGCTCCACTCTCTCAAATCTCAAATACCATCAATAAAATTCATTGCACCCCCTCAAAAATACATGTATTGTGATCCTGATAAAGGAGGATTCTGTCATACAATGCTTTATGTTTCAGTCTCTGACTGGACTCTTGCTTTTCCTGCTATATCTTATATACAAGATGTTTTATGGAATTAGTACCTGGTAAGTGTTGAGCTGAAAGAATTCCTTAAGCAATAATTCTTATTTCTATCATTTCTCATTTAATAGGATGCATTAAATAATTAATTCTTGTCAGGGTACATATCGAGGAGCAAATGCTTTCTTCTGTGTGCTACTTGTCACAAAGACAAGGAAAGCACACCAAAGTATGCCCCATGATCTGTAAATTTCAACTCTTGAGGTTAAAAACAGATTTATTGAGACCTTCAGAGAGCTTAGAATCAGCATGACTGTCTGCGTGGGCTCTAGTTGTGTATGCAGAGGCTACATTTCACAGAAGCCACTGCCTCTGTCTTCCAATCTTGTGAAAAGAGCCTGCAGCTTTGTTATCAGTCATATGTAATCTTTGTTTTTGCCAGAGATTGACATTAATTGTTCTTCAGCCTTTATCAAAATTTTTGTTAGAAAAAATTCTGATATTTATGAGTTATAGAAAAGATGCTGTATTCAATTAAACATTTCTTCAACATTAAAATATTATCTCTAGTCCATTAGGCCACAGGAGTAGCAGGGTTTTAAACCATTATTGTGACCTTGTAGAATTACTTCTCAACTGCTCTGGGTATGGGGCCCTGAGTTTCACCTACAGGCATGATACCAGAAGCAACTTTGCAAGAGTCACTCTGTGAGGCTCTCCAGTGAGATTTTTTTTTTTATCTCAAGCACCCGTGATTTTTTTCAGGTTACTGATATGCCCTTAGTAATAAATGTACTTGTATGCTGGAGCTAATTATCATTCTTAATGTGTTCTGGTGAGGTAAAGAACTGGATTTGAAGTACATGCTCTGTACGGAGATCTTCTTCCTCTTTTTCTTTCCAATATCCTGCTCTGTGCTCCAGGGCCTAACCTATGCGGAGAATCTCCAGGGACCACTCTGTCCTTAGGCTTTCATTAGACTTGGCCAGTGAGAACCACTAGAAAAAGATCCAAGGGTAAGAAAAGCATGGAGTAGCACTTGTTCCCCGAGGCTTTTGCAAGCTGCATGTTATAGACCAGTTACTTCTCTTAGAAAGGCCACTGCTCTTCGGGATGCGGGTTGCTACTATTCACAGAATTCTTGCTCCGAGTACTACGAACAACTTCCTTATTTCCCCTTTAGGAAAGAAGCAGTAAAAACTCCCAAAGGAGTTTTTCTTTTACTTTTTGGAGGCATCCTCCAACCCCCAATTTCCCATTTCTTCAACCCTCCCAATATCTTTGCAAACAGTCTCTTTATTAAATTTTCCTTTAATGGATCAATTTCAGTGGGCCATCAGATACCTGCTCTGACCATGATGGATGCAGTCTAACATCAGTGCTAGACCCTGACTCCTCACCTACTGTTTTCCTGTTATTCTATTTTATTTATGATTTTACCTTTTTACTCTGCAAACTGCAAATAATTCTGTACCATGAGAATACTTTTTTTTCTATAGGGTCAGGGTATAAATAAGAAGTAGAATATGTAAAATAATTATGTGTTCTGGGAATGAAAAGACAATTAGGTCTTGGGCCTTGAGGAGATCATAGTATTTGAGGAAGACATACCCAGAAATAAGTAATCACAATGCGTTGTGGGGAATGACAAAGGTGAGAATACAAAGCACATTGTGGGGACGCAAGTGCTGTTAGTGTGCGGGGAGATGGAGGGAGTTCAGGGGCAAGGAATGGAGGAGGATTATGCTGTTCACAAAAGGTCACAATTGAAGACAGATGAGAGGGCTAATCACAGGCACTATGAAGACAGTCTGGCACTAAGCTCTCTGAAATGTCCATGTTCTTCCTTGGTATATGGGAATTCCCAACAGTATCCGAAAGCATGGCTTATTTATTATTTAAAAAGTCTTTTGATTTTCAAGTTTTGATTTAGGAGGGAAAATCCTTGGAAAATGCAAAATAATGTGTTATTCTCCAAGGATTATGTTTAACTCAAATGCAACTAATGAGCCTTGCAATATATGCCCAATTCCTTTCCCGTCTCATGTACTACAAAGCTTACATAAATCGCAACTCAACTCTGTTAGATATTTTTGGGGGGAGGAAGATATTATTACTGTGAGTATGAGCAGCAGGTGAGTAAAGTTCGAAAAGTGAAATCGCACACTTTGTTTTCCATAAGAGGTAAACATTGTAACAGCTCTTTAAAAGGAAATTGCGATTCACTATCTGATCTTAGACTGTGTTCCAGGGTGGTCCAAAAGAACCTGTGGGGAACACAATGCAGCCTGAGCAGTGTGCCAGAATTGGCTACTTATTATCTGTAACATATGCTCAAAAGAAAGAGGAAGTGATCAAAATCTCTGAATTGTTTAATTTTGGATTAATCAGAAGTTGAAACATGGGCTCTCAGTCTTTCATCAGCCTTCAAAATGAGTCCTGATCTAGTCTGCTAACTTAAAAATAAAACTAAATGCAAACCTTCCCTGCCCTGTCAAAAGTGTGACTCGCAAGCCTCCCTGACTTTTTTGTCTTTAGAGTTTTTAATGAGAACCAAAGTCTAGGTTCTGGAACATTGTGAATTTTGATTACAGTGGGGTTCCAGCCTGGCTGGAATGGGGGACATGTCAGGAGCCTCATGTGCTTCCCCGCCAGCCGCTAGATGAAAGGCTTTGCAGAGGCTTCTCAGATTCTGCTCAGCTCTTGGTTTTTATCCAAACTCAAACTCTAAACCCACTGAGGTTCAGTAAACACAAAAACCTAGCCAATCATTGGCTTTATAAAATGCCAATTCTTTGCTCAGCAAACAATTATAAGGCATAATTGCCAGTAGAGGAAATCAATAGACTTTCAGAGATTTTTAATTGCCCATTTTATTTGCTTCCTCATCAGTATCAGAAAAAATCATTAGATGCAATAACTATTGTATTTCTGTTAAAGTCCTGTCATACTGGATGTGAGGAAGAGCCTCAGTGGTCTCCCATGAGCAAAGTACCTTGTGACATCTCAACTCTCTACCAAAAGCACGCTGGGCAACATGTGGGGTTAGCAAAGTGTTCCGTGACTTGGCTTCTGTCCAGGAACTTCTACAGACCATGGCAATTAGTGACTAGATGAGTGGTTTGAATGTGTTGAGAAGCTTCAAGACCTAAGGGTTATTCCAGGCAACGATCACCAACCTACTTGGGTATTAGAAGGCTGTTGTTAATTATTATTATTATTATTATTATTATTATTATTATTATTTATTTAGTCAGATTCTCCTTCTAGCCCCAGCTGTCATGGAGCTTGCAATGTAGACCAGGCTGGCCTCAATCTCATAGAGATTTGCCTTCCTCTGTCTTCCAAGTGCTAGGATTAAAAGTCTGTGCTAGTTAGGTGTCATTCACTTTTTTTTCTTTTTTTTTTTATTGATGCTTTGTGTATTTCATACATCATTTTCCAATTCAGTTCAGGCATATATCCCCTTCCCTTCCCCCCACCCCACCCCTACCCATCCCAGATCATGCATTCTGCCGTAAGTTTTCTGCATCTTTCTCTGCTTTTTTTGTTTTGTTTTGTTTTCAAAAGCAAATGTGTCATTCATTTTAATCCTTACACAATTTAGAGTAAACAATCCTGTTGAGCTCATGTGCATTCATGTGATGGGACAGTGGGTCTGAAGCACTTCATCTGGCAGCTCGTAATGAAGTAAAGCTTTCCTGAGATGCCTAGCAAAATTAACCTGCTTTCTGCTTAAGGTAAAATAAGGTATGTTGAACAAGACGGGAGGAGGCGATGACTTGCTGCATTAGAAGAACATCTACATGAATGTGGACATGTGGGCATGTGGGCAGTGCTTTCCCATGTGCTGCTGTCCTGACCTGAATAAGGAAACAGGAAGTGAACTGGCAGTCACCTCTCACTGCTCCCTAACTGCAGGTGAACCTGACAGGCCACTGAGCCCTGACTGCCTCTCAAAGGTGGACTGAAATTGTAAGCCAAAATAAACCCCTCTTTCCTTGTTCCTTTTGTCAGTTACTTCATCACAGCAACGTGAAAAGTAATTAATCCAATGAGTAGCAATGAATGATCTTGTAGACTGTGTTCATTAGTGGAGAGTCATCCGAGGTCGACTGGTAGATTTTAGATAGAGGAATGACATTGCTTAACTGGACTTTCTGGTAAATCTTTAGAGCAGATAGGAAGTGCATTCACATTCTAGTGAGAAAGGCAAAAATGAAGAAAACCTAGAAAAAAGAGAAAGAATATTGGTTTGAGGGTTATCAAGTTTATAGAAACCAAAAACTCAGTTTTGAATTGAAAAGTTTGAATATTCTGTTGGATAGCTAAAATGAATATGCCTAGTTTGCCACTGAGCATGTATGTATTCATACACACACACATATATACATATAAGCTATATATATATATATATATATATATATATATATATATATATATACATATATGCTAACCTAAGAAAACTGAGATGAAAAACACTAATTTCAAAGTTGCCAGCAATGATATTATTGTTAGAGACCTTGTGTAACAGTGGTACCCTATATATGAAGTCACTGTGTTAGTGGGAGGCTATGGCAGATTTACCAGTCCAGTTGGGTTGAATCAGACACTTCAGTGGCACCATTAAAAGATTTCCTCTCTGGGACTCTAGATTTTGAGACTTATTCTATTTTTGTTGATTTTCTTGACTTTTATAGTTACATAACCTGTGACACTTTTAGGTTTCTCAACACAGAAATGTTGAAATTGGTAAATGCCATAACTACAAATCAAATGAACAATCTTCAAGGACCTACCTTTATATATTCTTATAATATGTTGAATCCCTGCTCATGTAACAATCTCTATGAAGAGTAAACTTCACTAAATATTTTCAGTCGGGTGTTTGGCAACACATTTATTCCAGCTTCTATTATGTCTCTCTAACCCAGACACCTCAATGGTTCCTGAAGATGGTGGCCACAGATTAGGTTCTGGAGGTGGATGTGGTTTCGAGATATCACATGTGGATTTTGCTTAGCTTGTGTAGTGACATTTTTCATATTCAGAGAGGTGTAACAGTGAAAACTCAAATTTTGTGTAAAATTCTAATTGTCTGGTTTGTTAAAATTAGAAAATCTGATGACTCGAGTCTTCTTATAGTAAGAATCATTTGATATCACCTTCTTGTCACAAAAGACATTGGCCTTTTTGTTTATCACAATGGTCTTTTTCTTTTCACATGACCAGATAGTGTTGATTATACTACTTGGGTACTGCTATAATCCTATGATAACAAAGTTCCCAAAGAATGATTTAAAAAGTTGATAACATTAGATCAGTGGGTTGTGTGGACCAGGTGGGTCAGCCCAGAGGGCTCCGGAAGCTAGGAGCTGAGGTTCAAACACAGACTGCTGCCCAAGCAGTTGGGGGCAGATTACATACTGCCCGAGCAGCAGCTGGGGGCAGAGTGTGTGTGGACCAGCAGGTCCTGTGGACTGGGCGGGTCAGCCCAGAGGGCTCTGGGAGCTAGGAGCTGAGGTTCAAACACAGACTGCTGCCCAAACAGCTGGGGGCAGGGGGTACTGGCTTGTGGTCTAAGCAAGCAACCTCCCCCTCCACCAACTGGAGCCCCCCAACTGGAACTCAGGAGAGAGTGGCTGGCAGCAGAGGGAACACAGTGTTCAGAAGGTATTATCCAGGTTGCTACCCACCCAGCTTTTGCAGAACAGTAAGGGAAAAGTGAACTATACCTCCCAATATATAACCAAAATTGAAAGCCTAAAACCTAGACAAGTCAACACTAAGGAGAATACATCAATGTCACACCAAACTGTACAGAGCCAGTTGAGGACTCCTACAATGGGATCTTCCTAGAGGTAACCCAGGACACAGATCCCAAAATAACAATCACAGTTATTTTCAAAGAAATCATAAAACTAAGGGGAGAGAATGAAAAACTCAGAAAGGACCTAGAGGGAGACAAGGACAAACTTCGGAAAGAACTAAAAGGAGAAAATGACAGACTCTGGAAATATCTAGAAGGACAAAATGACAAACTCCAGAAGGAAGTGGAAACACTGAAAAGACCCCATGCTGAAATGAAAAAGGAAACCAATGAGCTCAAAGAAAAGATTGAGAAGCTCCAAAAGGAAATGAAAATAGTAAAGAAACAAAGGAAGAAATGAAAAAGGAAATCATCCAATCAAGAGGAAAGAATGGGAAAAAGCCTCAGAAGCAGAATGGAGGAAGCAGAGAAAAGAATTTCAGACCTAGAAGACAACACAGAACAACTACAAAGCTCAAGTAAAGACTATAAAAAATTTAAAAATACGCAAGAGTAGAGCAACAAGGAACAACACAGTGGGACACTATAAAAAGATCAAACCTCTGTGTCATAGGGATAGAGGAAGGAGAAGAATCCCAAGAGAATGATATTGATCAGATTGTCAACAAAATAATAGAGGAAAATTTCCCCAAATTAAAAAAAGACAAACCCTTACAAATACAAGAAGCAAGTAGAACACCAAATAGACTAGACCAGAAAAGAAAGTGCCCCAGCATTTTAACAAGATCAGAAAAGAAACTCTCCATGCCATATCTTAGTTAAAATGCTAGACACTCAAAACAAAGACAAAATTCTGAAAGCCACAAGAGAAAAACAACAAGTTACATATAAGGGAAAACCTATCAGAGTTATAGGTGACTTTTCAGCCTAAACTATGAAAGCAAGAAGAGCGTGGACCAAAGCATTCCCAGTGCTAAATGACTGTAAATGCCAACCCAGGTTACTATACCCAGCAAAAATGTCAATTCTAGTTGAAGGAAAGAGAAAAATCTTCCATGACATAAACAAGATGAAAGAATACATGTTTGAAAAACCAACCTTTCATAGAATACTTGAAGCAATTCAAAGGACAGAGGAGAGGAGCAACTACCCCCAGTTACCTTGAAAAAAAAATAAAATAAAAAATGCAGAAGTACAAACCTACACAAAAACTGGAAACATATAATAAGGTGAAAGGAAGCAACACATACCTCTCAATTATAACCTTAAATATTAATGGGCTAAACTCCCCAATCAAAAGGCATAGACTGGGAGAATGGATTAGGAAACAGAATCCATCCATATGCTGTCTATAAGAAACCCATCTCACCCTTAAGGATAGTCATCAACTTTTTTGTTGTTGTTTCTTTTTTAAAAAAATTTATTTATTTTTGTATGTGTATGAATGTACTATCTTCATGCAGGTCTGTGCACCTGTGTTGTGCAATGCCACGGAGGTCAGAAGAGGGTCTTGGATTCTCCTGGAACTGGAGTTCTCCTGGAACTGGAGTTCTCCTGGAATTGGAGTTACAGACGGTTCTTAGCCACCATGTGGGTGCTGGGGATCAAACCCATGTCCTCTGCAAGAGCAGTTGGTGCTCTTAACCACTAGGCTATCTCTCCATCCCAAGGATAGGCATCAACTTAAAGTGAAAGGATGGAAAAATATTCCAAGCAAATGGCACTAAAAAGAAAGCAAGAGTTGCTATCTTATTAGCAGACAAAATAGACTTTAAAGCAATTAGAAGAGACAAAGAGGGCCATTATATCCTTATCAAAGGGAAAATTAACCATGAAGACTTCACAATCATGAATATATATACACTGAACTCCAGTGCACCAACCTTTGTAAATACAACTCTACAGGACCTCAAGGCACAGATTAACCCTAGCACACTCATAGTAGGGGATTTCAATACCTCACTGAGTCCCTCAGTCCTTTGGACAGATCAACCAGACAAAGAATAAACAGAGAGACATCTGAACTGAACAATACAATAAAGGAAATGGACCTCACAGACATCTTCCAAATATTCCACCCAAGCACCAGAGAATCTACTTTCTACTCAGCACCCCATTGAACATTCTCCGAAATTGACCACATACTTGGACACAGAAAAAAACTCAACAAATACAAAAAGTTGAAATAATTTCATGCATTCTATCAGACCATAGTGCACTAAAGCTCAATATCAACACCAGGATAAGCCCTACTACCTACATGAACAATGGAAACTAAACAACACACTCCTGAATAATAATGTGTCAAGGAGGAAATAAAGAAACAAAAGCATTCCTGGAACTAAACGACAAGGACAGTACAACACAACAAAAGCTATGGAACACTTTAAGAATATAGCCCTGGGTGCCTATATTAAAAACAAAACAAAACAAAACAGGAAGAGCACAGATAAATGAGCTAACACTGCAGGTAAAAACACTGGAAAGAGAACAACAAATGAACCCTAAATGCAACAGACAGGAAGAAATAACAAAAATAAGAGCAGAAATTAATGAAATAGAAGCAAAGAAAACAATACAAAAAAATCAACGAATCTAAAAGTTGGTTCTTTGAGAGAATAAATAAGATAGACAGACCCTCTAGCCCAGTTAACCTAGAGAAAGAAAGAGCAATTCCAAATCAATAGAATTCATGATGAAAGGGGAAATATCACAACAGACAGTGAAAAGATCCAGACAATCATACAGGAATGCTTCAAAAACCTATACTCTACTAAATTTGAAAACCGAAGAGAAATGGATTAATATCTGCAATCTGGGGAATCACCATAGCTAAACCAAGAGGAGATTGACAGCTTAAACAGACCCATAATATATGAAGAAGTTAATAATGTGATGAGAACTCCCAACTAAAAAAAGCCCAGGTCCAGATGGTTTCACAGCAGAATTCTATAAAACATTTAAAGAGAACTTACAACCATTATTAGTAAAATTGTTCAGAAGGATACAAGCAGAGGGAAATCTCCCAAATTCCTTCTATGAAGCCAGCATCACTCTAATACTAAAACCAGGCAAGGATACAACCAAAAAAGAGAACTACAGACTCATCTCATTAATGAACTCAGATGCAAAAATTCTCAAGAAAATACTTGCAAACCCTATACAGACCCACATCAAAAAGATCATTCACCATGATGGATTCATACCAGAGATGCAGGGATGGTTCAACGTACAAAAATCAGTAAATATCATAAAACTGAAGGACAAAAACTACAGGATCATCTCAATTGATGAAGAAAAGGCCTTTTACAAAATCCAGCATCTTATATTTAAAAACAAAAACAAAAACAAAAACAAAATCTAGCATCCTTTGATGATTAAAGTATTAGAGGGAATTGGACTGGAAGGATCATTCCTCAACATAATCAAAGCCATATATAAGAAACTCACAGCCAGCATCATTCTAAATGGGGAAAAGTTAGGAGGATTCCCCATAAAGGTAGGAACCCAACAAGGCTGCTCCTTGTCACCACTCCTCTTCAATATAGTGCTTGAAACACTGGCTAGGGCAATAAGGCAAGAAAAGGCAATTAAAGGAATACTAATTGGAAAAGAGGAAGTAAAACTATCCCTTTTTGCAGACAATATGATAGTTTACCTAAGGGATGCTAAAAACTCCACCAGAAAACTGGTAGAAATGATTAAGGGTTTCAGTAAAGTGGTGGGATACAAAATTAACCTAGAAAAATCAGTAGCCTTTCTTTACACCAACAACCAGCAACTGAAGAAGGAATACAAGGAGACCTTCCCACTCACAATAGCTCAAAAACAATAAAATACCTAGGAATAAACCTAACCAAAAACTACCAAAGATCTCTATGACAAAAATTATAAGCTCCTGAAGGAGTTTGAAGAAGACATCAGAAGATGGAAAGACCTCTCATGCTCATGGATTGGAAAAATTAATGTGGTAAAAATGTCCATTCTACCCAAATTAATATACAGATTCAACACAATCCAAATTAAAATCCCAAGGTCATTCTTCACAGGCTTGGAAAAAAAATTCTTAAATTCATATGGAACAACAAAAGACACCGAATAGCCAAAGCAACCCTGAGTGAAAAGACCAATACAGGGGAGATTTCTATACCAGACATCAGACTGTACTACAGGGCTATAGTCATAAAAACAACTTGGTACTGGCACAAAAACAGACCTGTAGACCAATGAAACAAAACTGAAAATCCAAACTTGAGCACATAAAATTTCAGCTACCTCATATTTGACAAGGGGGCAAAAAGATTCAATGGACGAAAGACAGCTTCCTCAGAAAATGTTGTTGGCAAAACTGGATTACCACTTGTAGAAAAATAAAATTAACCCCCTACCTCTCACCCTGCACAAAAATCAACTCTAAATGCATCAAAGACCTCAGTGTGAAACCCAAAACTCTGAAGCTGATAGAAGAAAAAGTTGGCAGCAACTTAGAAGACATAGGTGTAGGAAAAGTCTTTCTAAATCAGACAGCAGCTGCACAGGAAATAAGGTTGACAATTGGCAAGTGGGAAATTATTAAACTCAAAAGTTTCTGTACAGCAAAAGAGACAATCAGGGAAGTGAAGAGAAAACCCAAAGAGTGGGAGGAAACCTTCACTGCTGATACATGTGACAGAGCATTAACTTCCAGAATATATAAACTATTCAAAATGCAAAGAAGTAAGAAAAAAAAAAAAGACTCACTCAAAAGATGGAGTAAAAAGCTGAGCAAAGACTTCACAAGTGAGGAAATAGAGATGGCTGAGAAACATCTTAAAAAGTGTTCAACATCGCTAATAATTAAGGAAATGCAAATTAAAACCACTTTAAGATATCATCTCACCCTAAGGCTGGCAAGGATCAAGAAAATAAATGATACTAAATGCTGGAGAGGGTGAGGGGAAAGGAGAACACTTCTCTACTGCTGGTGGCAATGCAAATTTGTACAACCACTATGGAATGTAGTATGGAGAACCCTTAAAAGACTCAAAATGAGCCAACAACCTGACCCAGCCATACCACTTCTGGGAATATATCCATTAGATTCTTCCTACCACAGAGATACATGTACAGCCATGTTTATTGCAGCTCTCTTCACAATAGCCAAGAGCTAGAACCAACCCAAATGCCCCTCAACCAACTAGTGGATAGAGAAAATATGGTACATCTGCACAATGGAGTTCTATAAAGTTGTAAAGAAAGATGACATCATGAAGTTTGCAGGTAAATGGATGGAACTAGAAGATTTTATGCTAAGTGAAGTAACACAATCCCAGAAAAACAAAAGACAAATGGTATCCCTTATCTGTGGATGCTAGTACCAAATACCTATTTGTAAGACAAACTGAACAATGTTAATGTTATTTCCTCATGATCTAAAGACAACTATGCTCTTGCAATGTGGATCCCCAAACAGGTTCTAGAGCTGACCTAACATTTATTTTCAGTCATTGGGTTTTTGATACATGATGGAGGGTATGTGTACATCTTTTAGAGTAATATGGGATTAAAATGGAAAGATGAAAATCAAGAAATATGCAATGGAAGTAACATACAGTTTGTTTCCAAAGGATACAATCTTAATATAGGTGTAATAAGCTGGTGCAACTTAGCCTTTCTGGGTGCTTAATGACCATAATTAACGTCCATATCAATTTGGCCGAGGGACCTAAGGGATAACTTTGTTCCTTGCCCTCATAGGTCAACCAAGTCTTAGGGGATTATGCATGGGGGCATCTCTTGAAATGTCCTACAGACATGGGTCACCAGTCTTCCTCAGGGAGGTCTTGGAGAGCCACTAATGGGACTTCAGCCAGTGTCCAGTCTAAAGAGAGGAAAATCTGGTCATGCTTCAGAAAAGGAAGCCTGGTCTAGCAAGACTTGCTTTTGTCCTCCAGTGGATGGAACTGGTGAATGAAAAGCTTAAAGGAACAAGGGGCTCCCACCCTTCTCCCCCCCAAAAAGATGCCTTGAGAGACCCCTGAGGACCACATCCTCAACTGACCTTGAGAAAACAAAAACTTTGGTTAATCTGGGCTTTGTGGCCTTAAGCATCCAAAAGGAAAGTACAACCAGATACAAATAATCAGTAAGACCAGAGAAACTGTACTGCAGACATTGAACTTGAGATCTTAGTAAAAAGACAAAAAGAATAGAGTACTGTTGTTTGGCCTATCTCCATTTCTTACTGGTAAGTGCATCTATTCTGTGGCTACCACTGCTTTTGGCACTCCTCAAAGACATGAGACACAGCTTTTTAACCTCCTAATATGGACTGAGGACTCGTGTCTCTCCAAGAATCCTCCAAACCTTCAATGCCAGATGGAGACTACTGAAATACCCAGCTTGTGGATTAAACAGCTAAGGGGATGTCAGCCTCACCAGAGTGTAGACTGCCATTGTTGGACTACCTGGGCTGTATCATGGAGGCCAGTGCATGGGGATCAAGACAGGATGCATGCTTACTGGACTTTATTTTGAAGGACCATGGGAGGGAAAGACCCCAATGTAGAGCAAAAGTGCAGGATTGATGGTTGGGGTTGCCAAGGAGGAACCTTCGAGCACTTCCTTAAGGAAAATATGACATCTTTTAAGGAAGAAAAAAAAATCCTCCAATTCAAGTGATGTGTGTAATTATGTATGTATGTATGTATATATAACTATATATGTATATATCTATGTATATATATGTATATATACTGTAGCAATACAAGTTGGATAGAACAACAACAAAAGAACTGAAAAAAACTCTTGAGAGACTTGGAGAGAGATTCAGGAAATGTATGGTGGAGTGCAGGGGCTTGGGTGGGATGGGGGGCATGGAAGGGGAAGCGACTCTAGATTCCATTGAGAAATGATGTGTGACATATGGAAAAAGTTCAATAATTGTAATAATAAAAAAATGGAAAAAAGTTGAAAACAAGGTCCAAAATAGGAAAAAAAGGAGGATTAAGTTTTGTTTTCCTAATTCCCATTACTCTATTTTCTTCAAAGCACTGATTTTTTTTTTACTGTTAAAATACACCTGAAGTTCTAGGATAAATACACTTACCATGAAATCTGGAACCTCTAGCTTCCATGGATGAAACTGTTTTCTAGGAAGATGCTTATGAAAATAATGCTTCTGTAGAATGGGCATGTGATGGTTGCATTTAAAGGGAATCTATAAGGAATTAGAGGGTATTTTCCTCATATAAGTATACTTGGAAAGTGACATGATGTTTAAGCAATGAGAATTGTCTCAATAGTCTTCAAGGAAAGCACAGGATACTAAGAAAATATAAAGACAATTTACCTAGTCTAAGAAGTCTGGGGAATGTCTGTAGGGAATGATGTATACAAGTTAAAGTAACAGAGTTATGAGGAAAGGAGCCTTTTAGTCAGATGTAGCATTTTCCACCATGAAGGTGAGAGTTCATAAAATACAGAAAAACATACATGGAAATTGTAAACACACAGACACATATTCTTCCTGTGAGAAGTTTATTTATTTATTTATTTATTTATTTATTTATTTATTTATTTATTGGTCTTTTCTAGACAGGGTCTCCATGTAGCCCCAGCTGTCTTGGAATTCACTCTGTAGACCAGGCTGGCATTGAACTCACAAAGATCCTCCTGCCTCTGCCTCCTGAGTGTTAGGATTAAAGGCATGCACCACCACTCCTGTGAGAAGTCATTTAGAAGAGGCACATGCTACCACATGCAGACGCCTCATAGTAATGCTGAAAGATCATAGTAATGCTGAAAGATGAGGATTTGGAAACTAGAAGTCAAGCAAGGTTTAAAATGTCTCACATACTGTAAATGACTGTGCCAGCCTTTGGATCGAGCCCATTTAATGCCAGAGCTCATGCAAGTTGGAAAGATGTTTATGAGTGGATTTATTAGGCTCATAATTGACCAGAAAGACCCCTGAAAGAAACATTCAGAAATAACTTGTGGATTAAAAAGGTTT
The DNA here is from genome assembly GCA_009823505.1 of Rhizomys pruinosus. Lineage (NCBI taxonomy): Eukaryota > Metazoa > Chordata > Mammalia > Rodentia > Spalacidae > Rhizomys > Rhizomys pruinosus. The sequence continues at coordinate 2,241,758 of VZQC01014995.1, read as the reverse complement.
CTACTAGAGAGGAAGACCTGGTGGATGGAGCGTCTCAGATTTTTGGACTCTCTTTCACTCAGATCCTAGAGGAGCAACACATTTCATAACATGATCTTTCAAGCACATAGGTGAGGTGACCTTTTTAAATTCTCTTTTGGAAAAATAAGTAAGTGAATAAAGAGAAATGTTTGAGTCTCAGAATTAAATGCAAGTCAAATTGGCCTGTCCCTTCTTACCTCTTCAGTCTATTTATCACTTGTTTCCTCTTGTATTTAAATGTGGTGTCCTGGCTTTGAGAGTGTCATAAAATTATGTTGTCTCCTTTATTAGGCATGACAGTCAGGTAGCTAGTGAGAGAGCATCTGCTTCCCAATTCCCCATGTCTGTTGGTACAAATGCATCTACTCTACTGGGCACCTTGGAAAGTGATGGACAGCCAGTGGGTTTGTGGCCAATGGAGAACTCTTAGAGGTAGATTTTTTATATGGAATCCCAAGGTAAGATTAACAATCTTCTCAGTTGCCTTCTTAAAAAATTCTCAAGGTTAAAAGATTTCCAGTGACTATTCTCTAGGGTTTTTGAAGAAATAAACATGGAGAAGAAACAAATCCTTAGGACAGGAGGGTTTGAATTGAAAACAGCCTAATCATTTTGGTGAGTGCCTTATGTTTGTTGGTGATCTGGGCAAGTGAAGGCGTCCTGGAGGCCTGACAGCTGGCTGGCATATTTCTCAATGAGTGAGGAAATTTTCCAGTTCATCTGTGGAGAATTTGGTCCAACATTAAGGCACGAGGCTGCCCATCTGCAGCTTGCAATTGGTGCAGACAAGAGAATCACTATTACTTTGTGGAAACAAGCCATAAATCTGGAACAAGGCAGACTGGCATGCCTATTTGGGGTTGGCAGAGCTGAGGTTTAGTCTATTGTTGCAATGCACTTTGCCAAGGGAGCATGAGAATCCTAGTGCTTTGTGGCCTTATCCCCACATTGTCTTCAAATGAGAGAATGTGTGGAATGAACTGCAGAGCTCTGAATTTAGGAAGCTGTTGTTTCACACTCCCTTGCTTGTTGTTTGTGCCCATCATAATGGGCTAGTGTCTTTATTTTTCTCTGAAGTCCATTTGTTATTTGAGCTGGATGGTTTTGTTTTGATGCTAATATCAGTTTATGGGTTATTATATCCATTTACAAATCATGACTCAAAGGAGGGAACTCTGGGATACCAAATATTCCATGTGCCTGCCCATAAATCACAAACTGAATAAAAGTTGGCAATAGGAAAGTAATCATGTTCAGAGTTTGAAAGTCTGTCAGCCAACTTTTTTTGAAACTCTAATGTTGTATTCAGCAATACTTGGGGACCAAAAAGAAAATAAAAATTATAGAAATGTAGAAGAGTCTAGGTAGGTGCAAGAGAACTTGAAGGCCATGTTGATTGAATATCCATCTCAGACAGGTGACTGGATCTTCTGACATTTCAAAGGGAAAAAAAAAAACATTAGAAAGAACCTATGTATTGGTTCAAATATGATAAAGAGACTATTATTATTAACTCTTATTCTAAAAAAAATTAGTGTACCCAGTAAATTGACTCTAAAATATTTATAGTATTACTACTGAGATTAATGAACAGAGAATGAAAATAATCGAATTTTATTGAGTTATTATCAAGTTGTTGCCTTCTTTATATATACAGTATCATTAATCCTCTCTGAAGTAAAACTGTATGAAGCAAATACTATTATGAGTGCAATAGCAAAACTTTTAGGGTTTGAAGTTCATCTGTGTTCAAGATCAGAGCAACAACTAGGATTTTACCTACATGAAGATCTGCCACTCGATGGCAGTGAAGAGACATAAGACATGAAATGGAAACTAAGAAAGCTTCATTTCCCTTCTGTGTCACAATTTCTTCATTTTTCATGGTAACAAAATCTGTCAGTTCACACAGTAGATGGGATGAATTGATGAAGTGAAGTATGTGAACTTGCTTTAAGTGTTCCAAAATATTACTAAAATCATATTTCATTTAGGCAACAAGAGTCATTTTGCATATCTTTATTGTGTTTGGCATTTGCCTGGACTAGCCTTACAAAGAATAGTATGAGCCCAGGTGAAAGTAACTGAGAACTCAGCCCACCAGGGGAGCCCCTGATTCCATGGCTCTGAGAATCAAAGAATCAACAAGCTCAGAGCACCATCTGTGGGGTTTGGAGATGATGCCATGTAAGGAGGAATGCCTCAGACTTCATCAAATAGAGGAGCCAACCCCCATCGGACCAAGAAAATACAGTGAGGAGAGTCAAGGAGAACATGGTATGTTAGGTAAGAGGAATTGATTTAAAATATATTTTTTTATTTTTTATTAATTTTATTTCTATTTTATGTGTATGAGTGTAATGCCTGCATGTGCGTAAGTGCAACCGTGTTGTACAATACTTGCAGAGGTCAGAAGAGGGCATCTGATCCCCTGGAACTGGAGTTACAGACAGTTGTTAACTGCCATGTGGGTGCTGGTACTCGAACTGGGTCCTCTGCAAGAGCAGTCAGTGTTCTTAACTGCTGAGCCATCTCTTCAGCCCTTAAAAAATATTTTTGAAATAAAAATTTTATTGTAAAGTCAGTTTTGATTTGTCAAAATCATGATAACAAAATTATCACAAACTGATTACACCATTTCCTCTGTGCTTAATATATTAATTAGTATGGTATAGCTGTCATGTTTGCTAACATAATAAGATGTGTTATTTTTAATGTAAATTGACTCTCCTTATTTCCATAAATTTTGCCTAATTTTTCCTTTTGAACCTATGATCTGATCTAAGTTGCTATGTTTCCCTAGGCTCCCTTCAGCTGGAACAGTGACTGAGATTTTCATGTTTTTAATGACCTTAAAATTTTTGAGGAATGCTAGTCAGGTATTTTAACAATGCCCTTCAGATAAAATTTGCCTGATGTTTTTCCCTGGTAGTTGGGGTTTCTGAGAAAAAGATGACAAGAGAGGGTGTCATTCTTGTCATTTTGTCTGATATGCACATTAAAGGGATATTATCAATATTGACAAGATTGCTCAGGACTGCATGCAAGGGGTAGAAAATAGTACTCAACCTCTTTCAAGGTGAAAGGCTGCACGAGTAACTTGGAATTTCTGTACATGGTGATTAGGCTGTTATCGCCACTTGTTTCTTCAGTACTTCAATCTGGTTTGAACCTATGGATGCTTTATACTTTGAACTACAGCACTGTGTTCTTCAACTCTTGCCAATGGCAGGGCAGCTCTTTAGGTCAGCTTCTCTCTTACTGCGACTCTTCTTTCACTGAGGATTTTGTTTGCATGACTTGTGTGTTCACTTTGTGGCAGTGCTGGATGCTCTAGGCTCATCTTAAATATTTTCCTACGTCAACCCAAGGTTTTGCTATTTCTTCAATAATACCTAGGTCTTTGTATTGGGGGTGGTTCTAGAAATCTAGATTAAAGTATAGAAAATGTCTTTGAAGGCCAGCCTGGTTTACAGAGTGAGTTCCAGGACAGATGAGGCTACAGGGAGACCCTATCTTGAAAAGACCAAAAAAAAAAAAAAAAAAGAAAAAAAGAAAAGAAAATGTGTTTGTTACTGTTAGGATGCTGTTTCTTCTAGGCCTTATCAACCAATAGAGAAAGGAACTACGTGTATAAACAAACCAGAATAAATATACATACTTATACACACTTTATGCAACCATAGATATCAATACCGAGCAGAAAAATTAATTTCTTTTGAGTCTCCCATATTAATCTATTATAATATAGCCTTTGTAGATCCCATGTGATTTTCTATATAGATAATTATTTTGAATAAAAATAGTTTCAGTTATTCCTTTTCATGACATCCTTTATAGCTTTTTCTTTTTGTAGTGCACTGCTCGCTGAACTTGAATCAAGGTAATTAAATAGGAATGTTCAGAGAAGATATCTACTTCTTGCCTCTTAACCTTAGGGAAATGCATTCAGTCTTTCACCACTGAGTAGATGTTGATTGTATGATGTTTTAGGTGTTTCTCAAGCCAAGAAAATTCTCTTCTATTATCTCTCATTTGCCAAAAGTGTTCTTTTTAATAAAAAATTTTTAATATGTATTTTTAGTTTATTTGTGTATGTGTATGTTATATGCTTTCCCATTTCCATGCATATGGACATGGCTGTGGGTATGCCAAAGCACCCATGTGGAGGAGGCCAGAGAGCAATCGATGTTGATTCTAGCCTTCCATATCACCGGAGATAAGTTCTCTTTAGTTGTTTTTCTGCTTCGTATACCAGGCCTGTCTGGCCTGACAGCCTGTGGGAGTCTCTTGTCTATACTGCTCATCTCCGTATTTGAATGCTGGGATTACAGACACTTGCTTTTGCTTCTGGGATTTGATTTGGGTCTTCAGAGAGTGCTTTTTAAAATCTTGAATGGATATTGCATTTTACTAAATATTTGTAAACTAAATGATATGAGCATTTGATTTTTCTTCAGCTTATTGATACAAAGGATTATATTTATTTTGAATTTTAAAACATTCTTGCATATCTGGAACAAATTCCTTTTGATCAAATATCTAGTACCTGTATATTATGAAGATTCATTCTGAATACTTTATTAAGATATCTAGTACCTGTATATTATAAAGGCTCATTTTGAATACTTTATTAAGGATTTTGTCTAGATTTTATGAATTTTTGGGCTTTAATTTTCCTTCTAATTTTTTTTACCTGATTTTGTTATTAAGACAATGCTGGTATTACATAAGTGAGGAATTCTTCATTATGCTTTTATCCTTTGGAAGAGTTTATGGAGAACTGGTTTTATTTCTTCCCTAAATATTTGGCAGAATTGACCAGCAAAACAATTTGGTCATGACGTTTCTGTTTTTGAGAAATTTATCAGTTAGGAATACGGTTTCCTTAATGAATAGAGTGTTTCAAGTTATCTCTTCTCCATGTATGAGCCCTGGTTTCTATGTTTCAAGGAACCAGTCGATTTCATTTAAGTTATCAAGTCTGGGAGCTAATTGTAGTATTTCTTTATTGCAATTTGAACATTCATAGGATTGTTAGTAACAAACTCTCTTTTACTTTTTTTAATCTTCATTTTTTTTCTCTTCTTGATTATAAATTTTATCAAAATTTCCATAGACCCAAATTTGGTTTTTATTTATTTATTTTGTCCATTGTTTACCTGCTTGGAATTTTATTGATTTCTGTTCCCATGTTTATTATTTCTTTTAGTCTACTTGCCTTATCCTTAAATGCCTTTGTGTGGCTTCCTATGGTAGAAGATAATAGTAATGATTTATACTTTTCTTCTCTTCTAATAGAATGTATGTCTATAAATCTCCATTTAAGCACCATTTTTCTTAGCTCCCACATAGTTGATATATTTGGTAAGTTTGTAGTTTGGCAAATTATCTTTTCATTTTTGTCAAGATCAAAATATTTTACATTTGTACTTATTTTGATTCATCTTATTTAGAACTTTTATTTAATTTCCGAATATTTGGAAGTATCTGGTTTCCACTGCTTTTTTTCTAGTTTAATTCCACTTTGTCTTGAGAAAATATATGATTTATATTTCAGTGTTATTGAGGTATACTTTATGAGAATATCCTGGTGAACCTGGCTGGGAGGAGCATATGATCCGCTGCTATTGGAATCAGCATCCCCCACACACTGACTGATACTGTTCAGGCCAATTGTATCCTTACTGTTGCATTCTGCCTCTTGGAACTATTACTGACAGAGCTGTATTGGAGTCTCTGATGATACTGTAATTCCTCTCTTTTTGTTCTGCAGTTCTATCAAGATTTCTTCTCCATTTTGATTGTGTCTAGGATTACATATTTAGGATTATTATGCCATCTTTCAGAATTGATAGCCTTAGGGGCTGGAGAGATGGCCTAGCGGTTAAGAGCGCCGACCGCTCTTGCAGAAGACCCAGGTTCGATCCCCAACACCCACATGGCGGCTGAGAGTCGTCTGAGACTCCAATTCTAGGAGAACTCCAGTTCCAGGGGAATCCGACACCCTCTTCTGACCTCCGCGGCACTGCACGACACAGGTGCACAGACTTGCATGCAGACAGTACATTCATACACATACATAAATAAATAAAAAATATTTAAAAAAAGAATTGATACCCTTATCATTGTGCAATACTTTAATTACTGCAAGTATTTTTTTTTATAATGAGAACTTTGCCAGAAATTAGTGTATCTATTGCAGACAAGATTATATACATCCAGGGTGGATGAGATGAGGCTCTTGAAGTCACTGCCAGCTTGATTTCTCCTTTTTTTGTTGCATGGTTCATGTTTGTAGTGAATTCAGAAATAGAGTTTTAGCAAGAAGTTCTGCTGGGTAGTCAAGAGCAAGGGCAATGGGTAGTATTGTGTGAAGGAGGCCTAGTCAACAGCTTCCAAAGAAAGAGCCTATCCTAGCATTGAGCTTTTACTTTGCCAGTCTATGGTGTCTAGTCCTATGGTGTCAATGTCCCTTGTTGTAACTCCTCTTAATCTTTTGTTATAAGGCATATGCCCATATTTTAAGTAGCTTCTAGAGTTGTAGGCTTCCATATGGCTTCTACTAAAGGCCTTTAGTGTTGGTTATCCATCTGTGTCTGTGTCCTCTCTTCTCTGCCCTCCCTTCCTATTCCCCAGTCTATATAATCCTTCCCTACTATATGATTTCCCTTGGCCCTTTACATTACTGCATTCCCCCTCCTCCCAGGGGATCTCCCACTAACTCTGTTCACCTATAGCAGCTTACTAATTTTTGATCTCTCTGGATTTTGAAATTGAAAAACATATATCTAATTCAATGCCAGCATGAAGCCTGGGTTACCTCATTCGGGATGATAGTTTCCAGTTTTATCCATTTACTTGTGAATTTCATAATTTAATTTTTAAAATTTAATTATTTTAAAATTTTATGTGTATGAGAGCATTGCCTGTATGTGTGCAAGTGCACCCATGTCATGCAGGGCCCACAAAAAACAGAAGAGGGTGTCAAACTCCCAAACTCCCCTAGAACTAGAGTTAGCTGCCATGAGGAGGGTGCTGAGAATCAAACCGGAGTCCTCTGCAAGAGCAGCAAGTGCTCTAACGGCTGAACCATCTCTCTAACCACATAATTTCATTAAAAAAATTTTTTTTGGTCCTTTTGAGATAAGGTCTCTCTGTAGCCTCAGCTGACCTGGAACTCACTATGTAGATCAGGCTGGCCTTGAACACACAGAGATCCACCTGCCTCTGCCTCACAAGTGCTGGGATTAAAGGTGTGTGCCACCATACCCAGCTATAATTTTATTTTTAAGGGCTGAATAATATGTGTTCCACACCTTCATTATCCATTCATCAGCTGACAGACATCTAGACTCTTTTCAATTCCTGGCAATTATGAAAAGGGCACCAATGAACACAGATGAACAGGCACTTCTTTTAAAATTTTTTTTTAATTTTATTTATTTCTGTATGTGTGTAAATGTATTGTCTGCATGCAAGTCTGTGCACCCATGACATGCAACGCCGCAGAGGTCAGAAGATGGTGTCAGATTCCCCTGAAACTGGAGTTCTCCTGAAATTGGAGTTTCAGACGGCTCTAGGCCACCATGTGGGTGCTAGGGATGGAACCTGGGTCCTCTGCAAGAGCAGTGGGTGGCGCTCTTAACCGCTAGGCCATTTCTCTAGCCCCTGAATAGGTACTTCTGTAGTAGGGTATAGAGTCTTTCGGGTATATGCCCAAGAATGGAATGGATAGATACATTTCTAGCTTTCTGAGGTGTCTCCCCCTCAATTTCCGTAAAGGCCATGCTAGTTTATATTCCCACCATCAGTTGATAAGTGTTTTCCACAACCTGCCAGCGTTTGTCCTTATTTGCTGTTTGGGTCTTAGCCATTCCAACTGGGGTAAAATGAAATCTGGAAGGATTTTAATTAGCATTTCCCTGGTGACTAAGAGATGATGAACATTTTTTAAAGTGTTTCTCACTCATTTGACTTTCACTTTTAGAGAACTCCCTTTCATCTTCTTGCCCCAGTTTTTAACTTGGGTTTTTGTTTTTTGATGTTTAGTTTTTTGACTTCTTTGTACATTCTAAATACTAACCCTTTGTCCAATGAATAGCTCATAATTTTTTTTTCCTATGCTGTATGTTGCCACTTTACTCAAATGAAAGTATCCTTTGCTCTATAGAAGCCTTTTAGTTTAATGGGGTCCTATTTGTTAATTGTTAGATTCGGTGCTTATGCTATAGAAGTCCCACTCAGAAAGTCCTTTCCTGGGCCTGTAAATTCCAGTGCACTACCTACTTCCTCTCTGTCCAATTTAGGGTATTTGGTCTTATATTGAAGTCCTTGATCCATTTGGAGTTGAGTTTTGTGCATAGTGAGAGATAGGGATCTGGTTCCATTCTCTTACTCATCACTCTCCAGTTTACCAACACGATTTGTTGAGCATAGTGTCTTTCCTCCAGTGTGTATTCATTGAGTCTTTTGTCAAAAAATCTTGCTGCGGTTTCTATGCCTGGTTTTAAATATGGGTCCTCAATTCTATTCCAACTGATAAATGTGTCTTTTTTTTTTTTTTTAATGCCAGTACCATGCTGTTTTTATTAGTATATCTTTGTGGTACAATTTGAGATCCCAGGCAATGGCTGTTCTTTTATCATTCAGGATTCTTTTGGCTGTCATGGGGTTTTATGTGTTTCCAAATGATAGTTGGAATTATTATTTTAATTTCCTTTTAGTGGGTATAACATTGAATTTGTAGATTGCTTTATAGATGGCCATTTTCATAATATTAATCTTACTGATTAATGAGGTCTTTCCATCTTCTTGAATCATTTTCAATTTATTCTTCAATGTCTTAAATTTTTATTGTACAATTCTTTTGTCAGATTTATTCCAAGATGTTTAATGGGTTTTGAGGCTATCATGAATGGGATCATGACCCAGATTTCTTTCTTGGTATGTTTGTTGCTTATATAAAAGAAAATTACTTATTTGGAGTTTTGATTTTATATCCTGCTACTTTGCTTGATGTGTTTTTCAGCTCTGGGATTTTTTAGTGGAGTGGAGTTTTGATTTTATATCCTGCTACTTTGCTTGATGTGATTTTCTAGTGGAGTCATTTGGGTCTTTTATGTATAGAATAACATCATCTGAAAATAAGGGTACTTTGATTTCTTCCTTTCTAATTCATGTCTCTTATTATCTACTTTGTTTATCTTATTGCTCTAGCTAGGAATTCAAGCAGTCTATTGACAGGAATGGAAAGAGTGAACAGCTCTGTCTTGTTCTTGATTTTCATGTGAATGACATTTTCTCTTTCATTTCTTCCACTTCCTTTTTGGTTCTTCAAGGTTTTGTGTTTGTTTGCTTGTTTCTGAGTTTTTTATTTCAATTTTTATTTCAGTTTAGCTTTTCTTTTTTTTTTTCAAAGCCAATTTTTACTAAAGCTCTGTGCATTCCATAAAAAATTTCAAATCAGAACTAGACCCATGCCCCCCCTCTCCCGCCCCCAACCCTACGGGAGCTTAAGCATTCTGTCAAACATGTTTTTCATCTTTTTCTCAGTCTCTCCCAAAATTCTCAATGCAGAAGTTCACAGTTTTGAGCAGAAATTTACCATTTCAGCCAGTTCTTTGACCCAGTCTTTTTGTTGTTGTCGTTATTCCTTCCATTATGCATCACTCCAAAATATGCACATCTGCATGCCACATATATCATAGGTTTTAGCATCTTCACCTTATGATTTTTTTTCTTTACTAGACTGAAAGATGTCATGTTTGAAGGCTCCCCCTTGGCAAGCCCAAACCATCATCAGTACTGCCCTTGTGCTCTACACTAGGGTTTTCCCTTCCCATAGCCACCAAATGAGGTCCAGTAAGCACCACTTCCTGTCTTGATCTTCCTGTACTTGTCTCCTTGATACAGCCTGGGTAGTCTAGCAATGGAAGTCTGTGCTCTGAAGAGGCTGAAACCCCAGTAGTAGCTCAGTCTACAAGTTGGATGTCTCAGCAGTCCTTAGACCTGGAACTGAAGGTTTGGAGGATTCTTGGAGACATGAGTCTTCGGTCAATATTTGGAAGGTTGAAAAGCTATGTCACATCTTTGAAGGATGGAAAAAGCAGTGGCAGCCACAGGGTAGCTGCACTTGACAGTAAGACAGGCAAAACAACTATATATATATATATATATATATATATATCTATCTATATATAATATTGTGTGTGTGTGTGTGTGTGTGTGTGTGTGTGTATTACTTTTTTTATACTTTATTTTATTTTTTTAACAATAAGTAATAAGTTATGAGTACAAGCATCCTTCAGGTAAAACCAATTTGCAAGCAGTTGTGCCCAAACCCACACAGTCCAAGGCTCCCAACATCCACCTGGAGGGGCTTGTATGTACATTCAAGTTGATCAAATAAGTGTCCAGTCTATATTGCTGTAGTTTCACCATTCACCCCAATCACAGCCCTTATATTCTACCATGCCCCCTCTTCTGCAGATTGTTCCCTGAGCTTAGAAAAGGGGCACAGGTGGACAAGAAGCAAAACAGTCTACTTTCTCTGGAGATGTCGTTTTAGACTCTGATCAGTTCTGGCTGTTTCCTTTCATGGGCTGGCAGTTTGTCCAGGAATAACCTTTCAATCCTGCTAATGAAGCACAAGTAATTAGACATATAAGTATTTAAACAGTACTAATTATTATGGTAGGTTACTTTGGTATAGACACAGATGTTTGGATGGTAAGCTAATCCATGAACTATGTTTTTTTCTGTAAAAGATGACAAGGTTTTACTGTGCTTATAATATCTCCTAACCACTAGAGGTTGTAAGCTTTTGGCATCAGCCATGGGTTATTCCTCCAAGGAGAAAGCTAATAGCCAAATAGATTTGGGATCTACAGACATATGGCTGCCACTGCTGCACAGTATTTCCAGGCAGGTGAGGTGTACCTGGTGCTGACAGAGGAGTCTTGCTTGACTCAAGGAAACCTATATTTGCTTTATTGGTTTAGTGCCTTTGGTAACACTCTCTGGTATTTCAGAGACCAACTGTACACTTGCAAGTGCGGTCTCAATACATCTTTCCCATGCTTACATCAGGTCTTCAACAGCAGGGCCTTATCACCTCTCTTCTTGCAGCTATCCCAGTTTACAGGCAAGAAGCCTTTACCTTTTGGGGGGGGGGCTTGAATCCCCTGGCCAACATCTGCTTGGCAGAATAATCCATTGCTTATATCAGAACTCTCCTGTATTAATATATTTTGCTTAAATGCACAGCTTAAAGAGACTTTAGTATTATATTTGGCTCTGAATAGAGAATAATCCTTTTCACAGTTCCTATGTCTATTAGTCAATTAAAGAAAACAGTTTTACTGGTTTTATAAGAGATTACTTCTATAACAGTCGGCTCTAACTTACAGTTATAAAATGACTTCATTACTATCATATTTTTCTTTGTTATATGAAAAGGAGGTAAGAAATTCTCTCATATTAAAACTTTGTGGCACCTGGAAGGTAAGGTTCATTAGGACATATTAGAAACAGTTGTTACAAATAGGATCCACAGGGCTGGAGAGATGGCCTAGTGGTTAAGAGTGCTGACTGCTCTTGCAGAGGACCCGGGTTCAATCCCCAGCACCCACATGGCGGCTGAGAACTGTCTGAAACTCCAATTCCAGGAGAACTCGAGTTCCAGGGGAATCCAACACCCTCTTTAAAAAAAAAAAAAAAACAAAAAAACAAAAAACAAATAGGATCCACAGAGCTGTTTGATGCCTGTAGCAGTCTGAGGCTTTTTTTTTTTTTGCTTTTAATGTTTATATGGGCCAACTTCTCTGCCGGTATTTCTTGGTACATCCTGCACAATGCAAAGCTGTATCTTTTCTTTCTCAGCCATTAAGTTGGTGACGTTTTGACCTGTGGGAACATACAAATCTTGTCCTGTAGTTAGTTTTAAGATTTAAATTGAAAAATTTTTTTGACAAAAAAGGTTTACTATATAACAGTATCCCCCATTTTTTATTTTAGGTTTTTATTTTTTTGACCCATGAGTCTCAAAAAGGCAGTTGTAGTACACATACCTATGGGCAGGAATCAAGTTGTAAATTTCATTAAATTTACCCAAGCTGTTTTGGGTGACTGTACGTTGTTAATTTGGGAAGCAAACTTAATTCCTTAAGTTAAATTATCCTACAGGTAAAAGAGAATGTTACAAGATGGTACTGTATAACACAAAAATTATAGAGAACATTTCTATTTGTTAATCCCAAAGTTATTGTTATACAGATTTTAAGTAAATAAATGTGGACAACAACAGTTTATATTTCCAATTAACTTAGATGTATTACTGTTTTTGTTAAAAACCTTTAAACCAATGTTGTTTAATATGTACATTTTTACTTTTATTAAGTCCTAAAATACCATGTAATTTGTAGATAGAGTTTGGGCAAAATTGGATACTTGAACTCACATTAATTAAATATATATCAATCGAATATAGACCCATGTCCCTTTCCCAACCCTCCCACCCCTCCAGATTCACCATTTCAGTCAGTTTTCTGATGCAGTCTTCCTGTTGTTGTTCTTTCAATATGCATCCCTCTCCACAAGAAATATTTACAACTGGATTATTGATGCTAGTATCCACAGATGAGGGATGCCATTCATTGTTTTTCTGGGATTGTGTTATTTCACTTAATATATTCTAGCTCCATCCATTTACCTGCAAAGTTCACGATGTTGTCTTTCTTTACCACTGCATAGAACTCCATTGTGTACATGTACCACATTTTCTCTATTTGGGTTGGTTCCAGCTTTTTGCCATTGTGAACAGAGCTGCAATAAATATAGCTGTGCATGTATTTCTGCAGTAAAATGAGTCTTGTGGGTACATACTCAGGAGTGGTATGACTAGGTCAAATGGCAAGCTCATTTTGAGTCTTCCAAGGGTTTTCCACACTGCTTTCCATAGTGGGTGTACAAGTTTACATTCACACCAGCAATGCATGAGTGTTCCCCTTTCTGCACAACCTCTCCAGCACTTGGTATCATTTGTTTTCTTGATCCTGGCCAGTCTTTTTGGAGTGAGATGGTATCTTAAGGTGGTCTTGATTTGCATTTCCCTAATCGTTAGTGACATTGAACAGTTTTTAAGATGTTTCTCAGCCATCTTTAATTCCTCCTCTGTGAAGTCTCTATTCAGTTCTTTGCTCCATCTTTTGAGTGATTCATTTGTTTTCTTCTTTGTTTTTTGAGTAATTTTTATACTCTGGAAATGAATGCTTTGTCACATGTATCTGCAGTGAAGGTTTCCTCCCACTCTGTGGGTTTTATCTTCACTTCCTTTATTGTTTCTTTTGATGTACAGAAGCTTTTAAGTTTAATGAGGTCCCATTTGTCAATTGTTGACCTTAATTCTTGTGCAGCTGCTGTCTGATTTAGGAAGTCTTTTTCTATGCCTATGTCTTGTAGTCCGCTGCCAAGTTTTTCTTTTAACACCTCCAGAGTTTTGGGTTTCACGTTGAGGTCTTTAGTCCATCTGGAATTGACTTTTGTACTGGGCTAGACGTAGGGGTTTAATTTCTTTCTTCTACAGGTGGTGATCCAGTTTTGCCAACACCATTTGCTGAAGATGCTGTCTTTCCTCCATTGTGTCTTCTTGGCCCCCTTGTCAAATATGAGGTGGCTGAAATTGTATGTGCTCAGGTTTGGATCTTCAGTTTTATTCCATTGGTCAAC